>CAUYQG010206785.1:0-14296 GCA_963574415.1 Tarsius wallacei | reverse complement strand
CCTTTAAAAAGTGGGCAAAAGACATGAATAGACACTTCTCAAAAGAAGATATATGGGCAGCCAACAGACACATGAAAAAGTGCTCAGCCTCACTCATCATCAGAGAAATGCAAATCAAACCCACCTTAAGTCTTAATGGAGGCTCAGTGGGGAAGTGAGAACTTCTATCTCTACAGAAATGAGTATCAGAGGAATCAGTCAAAATAGGGGGCTCAATTAAGATGTAGAGTCTCATAACATAATACTCGAAAGGACATCAGATGGAGTCAATATACCCATTGCTTCGCTTTGTCATGTTTTTCTGGCAGTTCACTTTAATTGACCTTCTAATCACTAGCCAGGGACAGAACCAGTTTCTCAGAGGCAGCTACTGATAATTGTTTTACAGCCCCCTGCCAGCTTGTTTTGTACTAATAGCTTTTCTATTTCAAGTATTTGCCCCCACTCATAAGACCCAAGCTAACCTAATCAGCCCTTCTACCTTCATGACACAGATAGATCCCATCACCATGGCAGCAATCATATGACTAGCCCACCCATCTGCCTGCTGTCCATCACCTGACATCAGTACCTATGCATACCTGCCTTCTGTGATGATGTGGAATAGACCACCACCCAATCACCTTAGCAACCGTCCCCAATCAAAGGGAAAGATTAAAAGGATTAGATTCTAAGTGGCCTGTGCCATTGCTTTGTAAAACTCTGGTGTGTCCATGTGGCTCTTTGAACTATGGCCGCCATGTTTCTTAGCTTTGGCCCCCTCCCCTACATTGGGAAGGTGATTTCCTCTCTCTCCTCTCTCTAATTTACTTTCTAAATAAACTATATTTTCCAATCTAACTTCTAGGCAATTCTTCTTATTTTTTGAGTTGGAGTCTCACTCTGTTGCCCAGACTCCTGGCCATGGCAGCCTCGACCTGCTGGGCTCCAGCGATCCTTCCGCCTCAGCCTTCCAAGTAGCTGGAGCTATAGGCATGTGCTACCATGCCCCGGCTCATTTTTTATTTACTGTAGAGACGAGGTCTTGCCAAGTTGCCCGGGTGGGTCTCAAACCTGCGGACTCAGGCAATCCACTCACCTCGGCCTCCCAAAGCGCTGGGATTACAGGTTGAGCCACCTACCCCGGCTTTGCATCCTTCTCACAGTACTGCATTGCACACACTCCCCCATTGGGCCTGACCTCACATTTTAGAGACTCCCCGCTAGGATTTTTGACCTAACATTTTCGTAGGTCCCACCAAGATTTCTGACCTAACAATTATCCAAAATGCCTATGTTGCAATTAAAAACTACCCATTAAACCAAGAATGAGGAGGATATCAAAATGAATGGAAAAGATAGTCAATGGAAGTTATCAAAGAGGTGACGGAGATGTTAGGGTTATCTGACACATATGTTAAAGTAGCCATCGTAAACATGCTTCAACATGCAATTATGAACACATTAAACATAAGCAAAAACATCAGAAAGTCTCAGCAAAGAAACAGAATATACAAAGAAGAACCAAACTGAAAACTTAGAACTGAAAAATGCAATGACCAAATTAAGAAAACGCAGCAGCAGAATGGAAGAGACAGAGGAAAGAATCAGCAAACTTGGAGACAGAACGAGAGAAGTTACCTAAACAGGGCAACAGAAAAAATAGATGAGAAAACATGGAGAGAGTATCTGGGACCCAGGGGACAATTACAAAAGATCTAATATTTGTGTCATTGGAGTCCCAGAATGAAAGGATAAAGAAAAAGTGCTCCAAGAAAGAACTACTTAAAGCTTCCTAAATTTGACAAAAGACATAAACCTACATAGTTAAAAAGCTGAGTCAACTCCAGGCAGGATAAGCCTAAAGAAACTGATACCAAGATACATGATATGCAGTCTTTAAAAAACCAAAGACCAAAATCTTGAAAGCAGAACAGGGAAACATTTATGTACAAACACTCTGGGTAACAGTCTGATGGTTTCTTAAAACACTAAGCATGTAATTACCATATGACCCAGCAATTGCACTCCTCGGAATTTATCTCAGAGAAATAAAGTCATGTTCCCACAAAAACTTGGACACTCATGATGGTAGCATCTTTATTTATAAAAGAGCAAGTTAGACACAATCCAGTTGTCACCCGGTGGGTAGAACAGGTTTGTAGTTTCCAGGAACTAAGGAAGGTGGGGTCAGAGGGAAGTGAATGTGGCCATAAAAAGGCAACATGTAAAAAATATTTTTGGTGCCTATTTGTATGTTAAAAATCTTTTGTATTATAATTTATAAATTATAAATGCAGTGAAACCAAGTAGATATACTTGTTTTCTTAAGCACACAGACACATTTTAATTCTTGAGCCTTTAGACCAATGTGGGAATCCACAATGGTTGTTGATGGCATATAAAATCATTGTTTGACACTCTTTTTTTTGACTGAAGGTAGATGGGGGTATAGCAAACACTACATTATCGGTAATTATCTCACATTCCAAATAAGTTAGTTCCATGTCTCATTTAAAATAAATAACCCATTTTTTCCCGAATTTATGATTCACATGCTCTAAGCCCATGCTTTTCACGATGGGAATTTGAACAGAAGGATATTATGCACACACAAAGTGTCATTTTAAGTTGCAGATGATTTTTACTTGCTCTTTTTGTCTTATTCCAGCTACATAATTTGAGATTGCTTCAGCAAAGGGTTCTAATGAGATTATATCGGTGTTATTAATGAAGGTCTTTATAGGAAGCACTTTATTATGTGGGCTGGTATATCATCTCTATTGTTCACCAGGTGATACTTGCGTTATTCCACTGGCTGGATCCTCCTGAAGCACATTGCAAATTTCCTTTGCTGTGAGTAATCCAGGTGCAGTTATCAACCTACAATAACTCATGGAGGATTGCCTCTAGGGCTATTGTGAATGTTCACAGCCTACTGAGTCAGAAAAGCTTTTCAGAGGATCAGAAACACGCCTTAATACCCGCCTTCAGGTATTGTGCTGCACCATCAAGCATGACTGTATTAGACACTTTTTTAAAGAGTAAATAAAACTAGGCGTACATGCAAACTTGTATTATCTACTTAAGGTTGGGAAATGGACTGAACTAAATGCCAACACTGGCTTACCCAGTCATTCTCATTGTGAACTAGTCTCTGGAGGCCAGTAGATTTCTCCAGTCCAAACTTAGTAAAAAGTAACCCGAGCTCAAACGAGTCTGGTGTATTCATCAACCGGGCAGAGCAGTGGTTCTTCAGTCAGGGTAAAATATGGCTAATAAAATTAAAATGCCATCATGGTTAATGCCTCTCTCAGAGTTTAAATATCAGATTAGTTTTAAAAACGGTTGAGAGCAGTCTTTCGACCATTCTCTACATGTGCCGGTTGGGAGCTGATCCAGAGATGGCTAATTTAGTGCCACAGAACTTCCGCAAAATGCCCTTGGTTTTAGAGACAGGAGCCACAGAGGAGTCCTCACCCAAAACTATTCATTGAAAATAATTCAGAAATGTAAAAGCAGCCTATCAACAACACCACACTATTTTAGTAGTAAAGCTAATTTTAAGATGGCACGCTTTCAGTGTACAATAGCAACTCTGATTTATTCATAATGAATCATTTGAGGCAGAAAGTACATTTTTAAAGTGGCCTGTAAAATGTGAACAGTCAAAACTGTCCTGCAGAATTTCTGAACAAAATCAGTGCATAATTCTTTTGGGAGCTAATGGTTCGAACAGCATAATTTTTTGCTCGGAGATAATAGGGACTCTATAGCAAAACTGATTGTCCAAAAAAAAAAAAAAAATGAAGCATTTGCAAAAATAAGTTAGCCCATGTTGGGTATCCAAGACTAGTAGACAAGACTAGAAAGGATCAGTGTAATTCACTGGAGGGAGTGTGCTATGGCGGTGATGACACGGAGAATGGAAGGCCAGATTTCTCTGAGGAGATTAGGAGAGCAGATTATTCGTATTATAATGCTAATTACAAAAATAACTGGCATTAAATATGTGCCTTTAAAAAAGAAAGGTGTAGGCCGGCTCGGTGGCTTAGCCTGTCATCCCAGCACCTTGGGAGTCTGAGGCGAGTGGATTGCCTGAGCCCACGGGTTCGAGACCAGCCGGGGCAACTTGGCGAGACCTCGTCTCTATTATAAATCAAAAATTAGCCGGGCGCGGTGGCGTGCGCCTGTAGTTCTGGCTCCTTGGAAAGCTGAGGCAGAAGGATCGCCGGAGCCCAGCAGGCTGACACTGGGGTGGCCGTGAGTTTGCCGCCGCCCTCCAGCCTGGGCGACGGAGGGAGACTCCAACTAAAAAAATAAATAAATAAAAAAGAAAGGTGCTAAAACTATCTATCAACCTTTCCCTCTAGAGGGACAGTGTGTCATGCACCTGAGACTTCAGCACAAATCACACCAATGATAAAAAACAGTCTCTTGATGAACATTATCTAAAAATGATGCACAGAGTGCCCTCACCGCAATGAAGAAGAAAAAGGGAATGAAAAAAGAAACATCAGGCCAACCAGCTGGAGAGACAAGTTCCTTGAAAACATTATCCTGTACTCAGATGGATTATCAGGGTTTCAAAATTATAGTTAAGTAGGAACCTTAAAGCAATGGGTTTCTTTTTCGTGACATCTCTGGGAATCGACTTTAGGCTTACGAAAAGTTATTTTACGTGGCATTCAATAAAGCTGGCTTCTTGAGCAAAGCACTTGCTGTGATATGTCGCAGACGAAGACGAATGGGAGGGAAGGCAGTCACAGAAAAAGAACCCCCTAGGAGAATAAGATGTGGATTGAGGAAGACACACACTTGAAGACCAGTTTCTTCCCAAAGCAATTTTAAACGGCACAAAACTGAACTGAAGCGTCACTTAAAAGGCCTGTCAAGTCAACTCTGTCATGTGTAGCCGTATGGTCTCGTTGGAGTGAATACTTTGGACTCAGAAATTGTCTATGACTGGTGTTCTCCACTGGCTCTTTCCTACTCTCCATCATCTTTTCAATACTCAGGTCTTCTTTCAATGTAGCGTAAAGCCATTATGAGGGCGAAAGAAACGGTCACATTCCTCAGATTGAAGAGATTTCATTAATTACTGGTAACATGATTATTGCCATTTTGGAATATATGAACCAGGAAATACTGCAACAGTGTTTGTGTGTTTCACTTTTTTTTATCTTTTAATGCTTAAACCTCAAAGCCAATCAATCATCTAACCAACCCCTCACATCCTGGTAGTTGTTGGGAGCCAGGAAAGGAAATGCCAGTGACTCATATTCAAAGCAGTAGAGTAACATCTCTACTGCTACTGTCCTATCTGTTCCTTCTAAACATAAGAAGAGAATTTCTATCATTGTCCATGATCTAGAAAGAAAACTGAGGCCGGGCCTGGTGGTTCAAACCTGTCATCCCAGCACTTTGGGAGGCTGAGGCGAGAGGATTGCCTGAGCCCACAGGTTCAAGACCAGCCTTGGCATCATGGTGAGACCTTGTCTCTACAGTAAAATAAAATTTTTAAAATCTACAATAAATCAAAAAATTAGCCGGGCGTGGTAGCGTGCGCCTGTAGTTCCAGCTACTTGGAAGGCAGAGGTGGAAGGATTGCCGGAGCCCAGCGGGTCGAGATTGCGGTGGCCAGGAGCGGCCACTGCACTCCAGTCTGGGCGACAGAGTGAGACTCCAACTCAAAAAAAAAAAAAAAAAAAAATAGCTGGGTGTTGTAGCACGCACCTATAGTTCTGGCTACTTGGAAGGCTGAGGCAGAAGGCTCCCCGGAGCCCAGCAGGTTGATGCTGGGTTGACCGTGAGCATACCACTGCATTCCAGCCTGGGCAATGGAGTGAGACTCCAACTAAACAAACAAACAAAAAACAAAAACAAAAATTGAGGCTTAGAGAAATTAAGTGATGCCCCGTGACTAAGAGATGAGAAAACGAATTAAATCCTAGGCTTTTCACTTTCCCACACTGTTGTTAACTCATCCAACAGGCGAAACTGACAATACTCTCAAGCAAAGGGAACATAAGATTCTAAAAATTAGAATGAATTCACATTCCATTAAAAAAAAAAGCAAATAAAAGGTAGAATTAAGTTCATCTAGTTTTCCAAGTTGGAAATTTGGATACAGAGGATGTATTGAGCTTTGGATGAGCAGAGCTTGGAAATCAGCAAGAAACAAAATGGCTCGGCTACCAGACAAACCACAGAGAAGTTTAATGCTACTTGTGGGAAACTGGGAGCATGTAGGAAAACTACCCACTCCACCCACTCACCTAATTGCCATTTCACTTCTCTTTCAGTGGTTCCTACTCATTATGACTTTATAGCCTCCTCTGAATTGCTTCTACACGCTTCTACACATCAGAGTGGGCTTCTCGTATTAGACATGTACTGGTGGGCCTCTGATTCCCTTCAGCTTTCTGCCAGCGAGGAAGGCAAGCCTCACGTTAGGTGGATAGTCATATGGAGGGTATGGTTCTAAGAGCCTAAAAATCTAAACAATAGCTCTCCTTGCTCATAAGGTAAAGAACTGACAGGAGAGTATTGAAGGACATTCATGATTTAGCTCAAGCCTACCCTTACAGCCCAATACTTGTGACTTCTCTTTTTCACATTAAATCTCTGCAATTTCTCCCCAATATACATTCCATACTGTTTGATACCTTCATGCTTTTGAATATGGCATTTCCCTACCCAAAAAACATTTAATGCCATGTAGTTAGTGCCTACATGAAGCATGGGCTACCTCAAGGCTGCTTCTCAGGGAAGTATTTCCTAAATGCTAAAAGGCACAGAAGGTATTCGTCATTCTGTGCTCATATAGCACCTTGTCAAATACCCATATTACGCAGCTTAATTCATTTTATTATAAGTTGCTTGTGCATATTAATTTTTAAACTGGGTTATGAGCTTCTCAACTGTTTTCAAGAATATTTCTATTATTCCAGAAAACCTTTCTTTTCGCCGTTCTCCCAAACCTTATACTACCAACCAGGCGCCACTGTTCCGATTCTAATAACTGTAGAATAATTTTGCTGGGTCTTGAGCTTCATAAAATAGAATCTCATTGTCTTGTGTCTGGCTTCTTTTATCCAACATATTATTTTTGAGATGAGTCCAAGCTATTGCATGGATCAGTAAGTCTTGTTGTATTTTCACCTGGCATTCCATAATATGAAAATACATGTATCAGTTAACTTTTGAAACATATCAAGCCACACCAAGACGTAGCAGTTTGAAACAATAGCCATTCTTTTTTTTTTTTTTTTAGTTGGAGTCTCACTCTGTCGTCCAGACTGGAGTGCAGTGGCCGCTCCCGACCACTGCAGCCTCAACTTGCTGGGCTCCGGCGATCCTTCCGCCTCAGCCTTCCGAGTAGCTGGAACTACAGGCGAGCGATACCACACCCGGCTAATTTTTTTGATTTATTGTAGAGATGAGGTCTCGTCAAGTTGCCCAGGCGGGTCTCGAACCCGTGGGCTCAGGCAATTCACTCACTTGGTCTCCCAAAGCGCGGGATTATAGGCTGAGCCACCGAGCCCAGCCAGTCATTCATTTTTGCTCATTCTTTGGGTCAGCAATTTTGGTTGAGTTCAGCTGGGCAGTTCTTTTGCTGGATTTGGTTGCGTACAATCAGACATCTGTGGTTGGCTGTGAATCGTCTAGGCCGCACTTTTTCTAGGGGTTGGCTGATTGTTGGGGGGGTAATGAGGACAAATGGACCACGTACTTGTGGTCTTGTGTATCTAATCGTTCACCAGGATAATCTGGGCTTGCTCACAATGATGTGACAGGTTTAAAGAGCAATCATAGTAGGCTGCAATTCTCAAGTCTCTGCATTATGTTTGCTATCATCTCAATGTCAAAATCAATTGGAAGCCATTATAGTAAAACTCTTCTATGATGCCAAGATTTATTTATGTATTCATCTATTGAAAGACATTAGGATTGCCTCTAGGTTTGGGCTACTATAAATAAAGCTGCTCTATACATTTATTTTTATTTTCTTAACTTAAAAAATTTTTTTATTTTAAAATTGTGGGATACAATTCAGGGTTAGGTATACAAATATTCACTGTGCAGGTACCCTTGTTGATGAGGTACGTCCCCTTCCCCGGGCAGATTTCTGCTACTGTCAATCCAAACATTTTTTGCAGATCTCTTTGTGAACATATGTTTTCATTTTCCCTAAAGAAATGCCAACTAGAGGAATTGCTGCATCGTAAGATCGAAGCCTGGCAGGATGGAAGCAGGATGTGCCTCTTTAAATAATCGGTAGAGAGTATAACCAATGGATTCTTCAAGAATGTAGATTGTTATAATACAAATTTAGTTTTATTTTTAATTTTTTGGTATGTTTGTTCGATGCAATCACATTCCCAATACTTCATTACTCTCCAAACTTTAGTAATCTTTTGCAGTTCACATTGTTTTATATGATCAGGAGTTTGCGAACTGAAGGAATCAAGGTGACACTATACAAAGATGAAATATAAAAAGACTATTAAAAATTCATTTGAAAGAGAGGAGTTAGGAGTGTCCAGAAAGGTCCCAAGAGTTCCCCAGCAACAGTGCAGAATACATTGCCTAAGAGATGGAAATTTGGACTATTTTTTTTTTTTTTGAGTTGGAGTCTCACTCTGTCACTCAGACTGGAGGGCCGTGGCACACTCACGGCCACCCCAGCGTCGACCTGCTGGGCTCAGGCCATCTTTTCGCCTCAACCTTCCAAGGAGCTGGAACTATAGGCACCCACTACAATGCCCAACTAATTTTTGACTTATTGTAGAGATGAGGTTTCAACAAGTTGCCCGGGCTGGTCTCAAACCTGCGGGCACAGGCAATCCACTCGCCTCAGCCTCCCAAAGTGCTGGGATGACAGGCTGAGCCACCGAGCCCGGCTGGACTATTTTTTTAATCTCCAAGAGCAAGTTGATCTCAGTAGATGGAAGACTCTTGCTGACAAATGAGTAAACATAATGTCTAATATAGTAGGTGCTCAAGGATTAATCGGTTCTTCTTTCCAATCCTATATCTTGAATTAGCTTATTTACATAATTTTGCTTTAGAATTTTGTAATTAAATAGTGACAAGAAGATATGTTTCATCTAGCTTATAGGCCCAGTGTGAAGATAAATAAAATAATAACTATGAATGTACTTTGAGCTTCTAGAAAAAACAAAAAATGTACTCATTCCCCTCACCTCTAAATGTTCATCAGATTCCAGACTCTATCCAGTCATCCCTAAAAGAAGTCACATTTTTATTTCCTTTTTCTCCCTAGTATGTATTGATTGACTCAAGTGGTTTCTTTCTTTCTTTTTCTCCCCTTAAGTGGGCAGAGGTTGAGAACTGTTAGCTAATTTACAGGGTTTTTTTTTTCCCTTTGTATACCTTTGAAAGATAAGTTTAAATATGGGGGTTGAAACTGTTTTTCTCATCCCTCAAATTTTAAAAGTCCCTAAAAAGAGATTTACTTATTCTTTATCAGAAATACTGCTCCTATTTCTGAGCTGTAATTTTCCTTATATTTATGTCAAACTAATTCTATCCAGATTGTCAGTTTTTAAAAATTATTTTCTATTTCAATAACTTTAGGGGTACAGGTGGTTTTTGGTTACACGGATGAATTGTATAGTGGCGAAGTCTGGGACTTTAGGGTACCCATTACGCAGCTACTGTACACTGTACCTGATAGGTGATTTTTCATGCCTGGGCTCCCTCTCTGCCTCCCATTTTCTGAGTCTCCAATGTCCATTCCGCCATTCCACATGCCTTTGAGGGTCCATAGTATCCGTTTTTATTTTCTCTTTTAAATTATTGTATCATTAAAGTTTTCTCATTACACACTTGTCAGAAACAATCAAGGAGAGCACACTGATAATTGTGTTAAAGAGACAGAAGAGGAGAAAAACAAAAGAGAAAGAAAAGAATTTAGTAATGTGTAATAATATGAAAACAGAGACTGCTGAGAGGGTTCCTTATGGAAATTTGTTTAAAAATTGCAGTCAGGTGTTATAAGACCCTTATCTTGGCTGGGTGCCATGGCTCATGCCTGTTATCCCAGCACTTTGGAAGGCTGTGGTGGGAGGACGGCTTGAGCACAGGAGTTTGAGACCAGCCTAGACAACATAGTAAGAACTTGTCTCCGCCAAAAGTCAAAATTAGCTAGGCATGGTGGTGTGTGCCAGTGGTCCCAGCTGCTTGAGAGGCTGAGTGGGGAGGATTGCTTTAGCTCAGGAGTTCAAGGCTGTAGTTAGCAATGATTATGCCACTTAACTCCAGTCTGGGCTACAGAGTGAGACCCCAATTTAAAAAAGTTTGTATTTTTATTCCTTTAACTAAACATATTAGTATCTCTTTTGACTTGTAGTTTTTTTTCCCCTAATTTCAGGGAAATATGTTTTCCATTCCATTACATTTCTTACTACATTTGAAAAGATACAAAGGCACAAGCTCTTTACAACCACAGCATCAGAACTCAAAGAGAAAGCTGTCTGCATTTTTCCTTGCCTTTAAAGGTGCTGTCGTTATTGGTTGTTCTCCCAGAAAAGTGAGGCTTGATGACAATCTATCTCTTCACTTTACCTTAATGACTTTGAAACTGTTGAAACCTCATTACTGAATGTCATCGCCGTGTATGCGTGTGTGTGTATGTTTGTGTGTGAATGTGAGTTTTAGTAAAGCAAGAAATACTAAGAGATGGCATTCTGCTGATTTTTATGGTCTTTTATGAAGGTTGGTCAAGTTCTTCTATAAATAGCTCCAGTCTGCTTTTACAGATCAATTTTCTAAAATTAGATGATTTAAGAGATACTTTTTATACCTTACTTCTCCCCTCCACTCCAAAAGGTCCCCAGCTAGGATTTGTTTGCAACTGTGATAGCTTCTAAATCCCTTTCTTTATGTAGCTGTGATTCCCAAGGACTTAAATCTCACTATTCTAGTTATATAAAGTATCAACCTTCCTTCATAGCTTCCTAAAAAGCAGGTAGACTTTGCTGTTCCTAATTTCTGATGAATATATTCTCTCTGAGAATATTAGTGAATAATAATAACAACGAACACGGATATACTCATTCTGTGGCAAACACTATGCACGCATAAACTCTTTTACTTCTGACAATCACTTTATGACATCGGTATAACTTTTTGCTCTCCTTATGGATAGGAATTTGGAGCACAGAGAAGTTGAAAAGACTTTTTCAAAGTCACTTGTTAACAAGTTGTGAGCTGGAATGCACATCCAGGGTGGTTGACTCCAGAATACATGCTCTTGGCCACTGCACACTCTGCCAACATGTCTCAGGTGACAAAAGACTACATTTCCTCTGGCATCATGGCTTTTTAGGATATACACCTCATAGACTGATATTCTTCCTTTTAAACGCAGCAGACTGGGAATAAAAACATAAATAATGACACAAAGGTATAGCTTTCCTTCTAAGCTTTAATATTATTTATTTATTAAAAATCTGAATTATAGAGGATACATTCTCTTATATTTAAATCTTTGGAGAAGACAAAATAATTTGGCCACATGACAGTGTATTTCCTTGATCGTATATATATTTCTTTTTTTTTTGCCCAAAGCTAAAAATTTCAGGCTCACATCAACTATTTCTATTTATTAGTGACAATTAACATAACTCCTAAGACTTTAATCTAAACTGCATATCTACAGCCAAGATAAAATAAGCTACTACTAAGATGGATATAGACACCCAATGTCAGAAAAAGAGAAACTTTTATTTTTACTAAAAGTGAGTAACTGAGAAAAGGCTATGGCACAAAAACACATACATAATTGTCCATCTAGACTGCTTATCATTTGAAGCATGGTGCTCTAGCTATTGTTGGAGAAAAAAATTAGGAACTACAGTTTTATCCCTTAGAAAATCTATAATAGAAAGATGTAACGAAATTGGGATATATAACAAGGCAGTTCAGGCTATATTGAAGTGCAAGTGTAGAGGAAAACAAGGCAATAGCAGAAATAAAATGTATTGTCCTGCCCGGAAGAGCGTTAGCTATTTGGGAGCAAGGACACTCTACCCCCCCAAACACACACACATCACATGCAATATGGAATCAGGCAGAATAAAGATTGGAGTGATGGCACTTTCTCCCTATCTTTATGTGGTTATGATTCTTTTTCTCAGTGAAAAGTGGTATATTGAGTGATTGGAAGGTGGCTGAAAAACAGAGAAGTGAAATAACCCACTTCCTGTTCTGAGTTCTTCTTGTCAAGAATTCCGGCTTTTTCAAACTCAAAAGTCAGTTTCAAGTATGGTATCACCAGCAAAAAGGTAGTGTAGGGTACAATAAAGTCAAGGGCTATCCAGTATTACAGTGTTGAGTAGAAATATTAAGTCCATAGTGATGTCAGACTATCCATGGAAGCCTAATGTACGACCAGGTTGTATCAGATTCAGTCCTTGCTTACAGGATGGGCTGAGTATGAACAGAGATCTATCTCTACATATCGTTTCAGAAAAAAAATTCTTCTAAGCCAAACCTCAAATGGACTTGGGAGGATGAGGTTTGGCTTTCTTTTCTTCCAGAGCCTCAGTGAACAGGGGCAGAGGACGAAGCTGGCACAGAGTGGGTACTTCCACGTGTCTGAATCCTCCTATGTGGGACCACTTCGAACTGCTTTTGTGATTCTCTTGGCCCTGACCCTTTGGATACTATTGATGTTCCAGAGGCTTGACCTTTCTACAAGAACAGAAATGTTCAGGTTAGTAAAAGAAAAAAAAAATCTTTATTTCAATTAAACCAGTGTCAAGAGGGTTTGGAAGTTGCCCGGTGCAATAACCCTGACCGATAAAGTATGGTTCCTCGCAGCGTAATCATAGCTAAGATGGCAGGGTCACTGCTCAAGTGGAATGAAAGATGGATGCCACGGGCATTTTCCCATTTCACAGATAATGTTCTCTTTATGTTCACGTGGAATTACATTTCTTCATGATAAATTGCAAAGTCTTGCCTGTATACAACTGCATCCTATTCAAAGAGCTTTTGGAGGAAAATGAAATGGGATTAAACAAACAGAAATAAGATAATGTTTCTAGGGATTGTCAAAAATTCCTAAATAGTGCAGAACTTTAGTACATTATTTGGAAGAGATCTCAATTTATAAAGCAGGTTTTTGTTTTTGTTTTGTTTTGTTTGTTGTTGTGGTTGTTTTATAGCTGTCCTGTATCAACTTCTTAAGTAAAACCATTAATCCAATGAGTGAAAATAGAAGTCCTTTTGAGAATATTAAAGACTGGCTTCATTCCAAGAAGGTTCAGAATGACTTGGCCTGTTCAGCCTCTTGAAAAAGTAGCAGATGCTGAGTTCATTTCTGAGTTCCATATTTGTCTGTCTCAAAAACTGTTCTGAATATCTGCTTTTCTTCACTCCCGGTCCACTGAATACTCAATATTCCAAAAGTCTGTAGTTAAATTAAATGAAGTATTTTCTCTTCATGGTAGCAAAAAAATATGCTTGAATTACTTGATTACTGAATATTGACTGTACCCTTTCCACATACTCATACTTCCATAGACTCTGTAGGAGCCCAGAGTCTAGGACATAAAGCCTTTCTCTTCTTTTCTCTCTAGAATTGGAAAGCTTATTTACAAAATAAATGAAATGTTTTGACAATATCTTTGGCTCTCCACACTTGCATATCCAAACATCTTCTCTCAGATGTCCTGGTAGACATTTCAAAATTACCATGTCCCAAACTACACTCTTATTCTTCTCCACAATACCTGACTCTACCTGTCTGCACCCACAGCCTTTCTTTGTCAGGTGACGACAACCTCCTTCCAGATGTCAGGTCCCAAGCCTGCGAACTCATCTTTGACTATTCTATTTTTTCCACAACATAGAGGCAACCTGTTAGAAAATACTGTAGGATTTGCCTTGAAAGTAAATCTAATCCGGGCTCGGTGGCTCAGCCTGTAATCCCGCGCCTTGGGAGGCTGAGGTGAGTGGATTGCCTGAACCCGCGGGTTCGAGACCCGCCTGGGCAGGCGAAACCTCACCTCTACAATAAATAAAAAAAAAAAAACTAGCCGGGCGTGGTAGCGCGCGCCTGTAGTTCTGGCTACTCGGAAGACTGAGGCAGAAGGATCGCCGGAGCCCAGCAGGTCGAGGCTGCGGTGGCCGGGAGCAGCCACTGCACTCCAGTCTGGGCGACGGAGTGAGACGCCAACTCAAAAAACAACAACAACAACAAAAACTGGACCACTTCTGACCACATTCATACTGTCATTCATACCAGGTCCGAGTTGCCATCTTTCTCACCTGGATTGTGTCA
>CAUYQG010206772.1:0-37926 GCA_963574415.1 Tarsius wallacei | reverse complement strand
GGTTCGAGACCCGCCTGGGCAAGCAAGACCTCATCTCTACAATAAATCAAAAAATTAGCCGGGCGTGGTAGCGCACGCCTGTAGTTCCAGCTACTTGGAAGGCTGAGGCGGAAGGATCGCCAGAGCCCAGCAGGTCGAGGCTGCGGTGACCGGGAGTGGCCACTGCACTCCAGTCTGGGCGACAGAGTAAGACTCCAACTCAAAAAAAAAAAGTTATGTCTTTTCTGCAAATGGATGCAACTGGAGGCCATTATTCTAAGCAAATGGACTCAGAAACAGAAAACAAATACCACATGCTCTCACTTATAAGTGAGAGCTTAACACCGGGTTCACAAGGACATAAAGATAAGAACAGACACCGGGGACTCCCAAAGGGGGGAAGAAGGAAAGGGGACAAGTTTTGAAAAACTACCCATTGGGTACCATGTTCACTATTTGAGTGATGGGTTCAGTAGAAGCCCAAATCTCACCATCATGCAATACACCTAGGCACATGCACCCCCTGAATTTAACCTTTTTTTTTAAAAAAGGCCTGGCACAGTGGCTTACTCCTGTAATACCAGCACTTCGGGAGGCTGAGGCGAGAGGATTGCCTGAGTCCAGGGTTCAAGACCAGCCTGGGCAACTTGGCAAGACTTCATCTTCTCTACAATAAATAATAATTAAAAAATTAGCCAGGCTTGGTGTCTCAGCCTATAATCCCAGCACTTTGGGAGGCCGAGGTGAGTGAATTGCCTGAGCCCGTGGGTTCGAGACCTGCCCGGGCAACTTGGCGAGACCTCATCTCTACAATAAATCAAAAATGAGCCGGGCGTGGTAGCGCGCGCCTGTAGTTCCAGCTACTTGGAAGGTTGAGGCGAAAGGATCGCCAGAGCCCAGCAGGTCGAGGCTGCAGTGGCCGGAAGCGGCCACTGCACTCCAGTCTGGGTGACAGAGTGAGACTCCAACTCAAAAAAAAAAAAATTAGCCAGGCATGGTGGTGCACACCTGTAGTTCCAGCTACTTGGAAGGCTGAGGCGAAAGGATCACTGTGAGCATGCCACTGCACTCCAGCCTGGGTTACAGAATTAGATTCCTACTCAAATAAATAAATAAATAAATAAAATTAAAAAGGAATGACAGTGCTCTATCTACTTTCTAAGTGTTCCATTTGTTTGTATTAACCCATGAAAGTCAAGGCAATATAAGCCAGAACAAGATCACAGAAAGCAACTGCTTTAATTAAATTCACCTTAGGAAGGAGGCTGTGGAAAGCCTCACAGGTATCTATTTCCTGACACTGGAAGAAATTCATCTGTGAGAAACCAGCAAAAGCCAATTCAAATTCTTTTTAAAGCATTATGAGGTAGATTATTACTAATACCAGGAGAGGCTATTCACATAGCCCCAGCATTTGTTAGAACCAAAGAAAGAACATTTCCTTCTCTGCTAATGGCAAGTAGGTACATGGTGTTACTCTATCCTCTTGTGAATTCCTTCCCACCAAGAGGACCCCAGCAACACTCCCATAAAATTCATTCCTTTATAACCAACAGACTATTCAACTCTCCAAATTACAAGAAAGACTTCTAAATGGGTCTTTTAGAATAAAATGTCATTCCTGAAGAAGAAATTGAAATGGCTGTTTGGAGCACTGAAAGCCTGTATTTATCCAGGGAACGGGAACTTCTTTTGGAGTTACTTTCCCCTGAAATATTCAATCTTGCTGTTACATTAAAAACAACAACTCCCCGCCAGCCCAGTATTTGCTAGCCTTCCTGAGCATTTAGAAATAACAGCAATGAGGCCTCTGCTTGGAATGGCCATTCATGATCCCATGAGAGTCGCAGACAGAGCCATCTTTAAAAAGACTAACTCGACTTTACCCCAATTCCTTTCTCACCCAAAGCCCATTAACCTAGACTCCCGGGCAGGTCTGTTTATGCTTTATGTCTAATTTTAAAGGAGAGTCTTCTGGGTCAAGAGATCATTTCTAATCCCTTTTAAGTTGTCGAAAATTCACAGGCTGATATAATGTTTTTAACTAATCAAAAGAACACTGGAATAGACTGATACAATTAAACACCAGGAAGACTAGGAAGATCACTAGAGACAGAATAGATGCCCATCTGTCTAATGAGATATGGATGCTCAGTTTCACTGACCTGTTGGTTCTAGCTGTCATCCGGTTGGGCAGAGGTGACTTCCACAGTATGTTTCTATTCTCTTACTCAGTCAAATTTAAAAGTATCAGAGCTATTACTTTCTCGGGAGCAAGAGGAAGAAAGGCCTTTCGTGAAGACATTTTCTGTCCCTATTTAAGAAGTTTTTGTTGGCCCGGTATTGATGCATTTTTTCTTCTAGATGTTTCTTCTCGGAACCCAGTAGACTATTTACTTATTCAAATACTTGCAGTTTGTAGGCCCCATCCTCATCCCTGTGTGGCTGTACTGTAAACATACCTAACCATTTCATTTCATACTCATTCTGACCCCTACCCTGCCATGATAAATCAGTACATAACTGATTGTGGTTTGTTTCTGAATTTTCTATTTTTCAGTATTTTCCTAGCATTTGGTGAAGTACAGTTGTATTGTTTTGCTATTTCTGTGTAACAAACAACCACAATATCTTCGTGTTTGATAGTAAGCATTTATTTAACTTTCACAACCGCGAGTTGGCTGATCTAGGCTGTGTCCAGTTAGGGTAGCCTGACTGGGATGGGTCTGCTCTACGTCTATTGTCTTCCTCCAAAGACCAGAGGCCTAACTCAGATATGTTCTCCACATAGCAATGGCAGAATACAAAAAGGAAAGTGAAAACACACAGGCCTCTTAAAAATGAGACTCAGAAATGATACGCTATTACTTCCACCTCTTTCTATTGACCAGTGCGAATCATATGACCCAAGTCAAAGTCAAGGTACAGAAAGATATACTTCCATCCCTTTTGTAGAGGGAACTGCAAAGTCGCATGCATTTTTCTTCTAGATGTTTCCTCCTGGCATGGGTGTGGTAAAGGATGAAAAGCTGGAACTAAAAAATGCAAAAGGAGAGTCTGTGGCCAATGCATCTAAGTCATTACACAGACTTTCATCTAAGATCTGGTATTTTTCATTGTTCCTTTAAAGCATCACCAAACAGCAACAAAAATGGTTTGGTTTTTTGTTTTTTGCTTTTTTGAGTTGGAGTTTCACTCCGTCGCCCAGGCTGGAGTGCCCCATGCTCACGGCCACCCCAGCATCAACCTGCTGGGCTCCGGCAATCCTAATGTCTCAGCCTTCCAAGTAGCGGGAACTACAAGCGCATGCTACCATGCCCGGCTAGTTTTTTATTTTATTGTAGAGACAAGGTCTTGCCAAATTGCCTGGGCCGGTCTCAAACCTGCAGGCTAGGCAATTCACTGGCCTCAGCCTCCCAAAGTACTGGGATTACAGGTTGAGCCACCGAGCCCGGTCTCATAATTGGTATTTTTAGTAGCACTGCTGGTGTTCATCAGAGATGGTGAGCCCTTCAAAGGCCTATAGAACTTGATCATCCTATAGAACTAGCAAAATGGAGATAAAGCCTATTTAGGAGGGAAGGCTTATGTCCTCCCAGAACCAGATCAGGATGACTGTGGGAGCACTGAAAAGCAACAACTGTCATTCTAAACTCAGCTGATGAAACATAATGATAAATATAATGAAATATAATGATATATATTTTAATTGAGCATCCACTATCATTTAAATCATTTATATCTACTCAATTATTGGTAACCTCACCACAAACCTACAAGATATTATTATCACTACTTTCAAAGAAGGCAATTGTCTCTAAGATATCAAGAAACTTGCTCAATATTGCAAAGATTTTTAAATGCAAAAGGTGAGTTTCAGGCCCACATTGGTCTTTATCTATATTCTATCCAAACCTTCCATGAGGTAAGATTTAAGGATTCTCTTGATGCCTATAATATGTACATACCATTCATAAAAATTCTGCATGTTATTATGGGGAAACATACACAAGAGGTAGTAAAATGAAAAAAGCAAGATGAAGGACATAGTATACTATGTATATAGTATAATATACTATCTTTGGAGTTAATAAAAGGCAGGGGGTAAGGGTAGGTAGGAAGAAAATTAAAATCTGTGTTTGTATTTGCTTATCTACACATGAAAAAACTCTAGAATAATACATAAGAAACCAAGGACAGTAGTTACCCATGAAGAGGTAGAATGGGGACAAGAATGGAAGAGAAAATTTCATGGCATATCTTTTAATGCTTTATGATTTTTTAGCAATGTGATAGAGCTATTCATAAAATTAAATTTAAAAATAAATAAATATCGGGCCAGACTAGGGTTTCTGTATCTCTTGCCATCAAGTGAGAAACATGATTATACTTACTCTTACCAAGTTCATCCTATAAGGCTCAGACCAGGGACCATCTCCCTCTGACAACCTTTCTGAAGTCCTCAGGTATTCCTTCTATATAATGTCATAATTTCTGATCATGGCAGATATGTTTTCCAAGATGGCTACAATAGCATCTCTCATTTACAAGCTGTTCTTCAATAACTTTGATACTTATCGAAGGGTTAGGAGATGGGTCAGAGAGATGATATAAAGCTTTGAGGAGTTTAGGTAACCATTTACAAAGTTCCATTAAAAGAGCAGCAATTGGAGAAGACACTTAGAGATCCATCCACTACCAGACTACTATTCAAACAAGAAAAGGTGCTACATAGACAACCTCATCTAAAACAGTGCTACCAGGACAGTGACCCAGAGCTATTAATGGGAAAATTGACGTCACCACTCTATTTAGGAGACGTGGATAAGTCCTAGCTGTATTTAGCCCCAAATCATACTACCATTTGATTTGCTGCCCGGAATCACTTCGTATCTTACTATGGCAGCTTCTAGGAGTCCTTTTCTCTCTCCCACGAAATTCTTTTCAATGGATGGCACTGCTTGAATTTTCTTTATTACTGTTTATCAGTGTCTCCTATGTATAGGCTCCCTGTCACCAATTCATTTGAATTATATCTCTTGAAATAGTGTCTGTTTGTACCATTTACAGATCATCGTTAAGTACTTAGTGTGAGGTTTGACTTTCAAATAAGGTAAACATTTCTAACACAATATAACTTGTGTATATAAAAGAGTGTTCTCATTTCAAAGTAATCACTGCAGAACGTTATACCCATAACAATTAAGATTATATGCATAACTCTGTTTCTATTGTCATCAACGGAATAACATGTTGATACTTGTTCTTGCCAAGTTTAAGACTCAGATCGGCCAGGTGCAGTGGCTTATACTTGTAGTCCCAGCACTTTGGGAGGCAGAGGCAAAAGGATTGCCTGAGCCGACGAGTTCGAGACCAACCTGGGCAACTTGGAAAGACCTCGTCTCTATAATAAATCAAAAAAAATTAGCTGGATGTGATGGTGCATGCCTGTAGTTCCAGCTACTTGGAAGGTTGAAGCGGAAGGATCACCTGAACCCATCAGGTCAAGTCTGTGGTGGCTATGAACGTGCCACTGCACTCCAGCCTGAGCAACAGAGTGTGACCCTCACTCAAAAAAAAAAGACTCAGATCTAAGGAATCATTTCTCTCTGACAGTCTTTCTGGAATCTTCAAGTATTCATTGTTTATAATGTCATAATTTCTGGTCATGGCAGATTATGTTTTCCAAGATGGTGTCAATAGTATTTCTCATCCACGGGCTATTCCTCAATAACTTGGATACTTCTTCCATCAATAGGATCTATATTCTTCTTAAATATTGGCAGGTTTGTGGGTACAGCAGAAGAGATTCTATATGACTTGCAGAGCTAGATTCTAAACGATGTTACAATTTCTTCCTGATTCTTTCTGGAATTTACTCTTGGAACTCAGCCATCAAGCCCAAGCAGCCACACGAAGAGACCATGTGTATGTAGGTGGTCTGGCTGACATTCCCAGAAAAGGTCTCAGATAACAGCCAGCATCAGCTACCAAATATATGAATTAACAAGCCTTCAGATGAGTCTAGCCTTAAGCAACATCAATTCATCCTCAGTCTTCTTAACTGAGGCCCCAGATATCATGAAACTGAAACAATACATCTCTACTGTGGATGTTTAGAATTCCTAACACATAGAATCCACAAACTAACAAAATGTTTGCTCTTTTATACCAATAACTTTGGGCGATTTGTTGTCCAGCAATGGTATCTGAAATAGGCTTTGATACTTGGAAGTAGGGTGCTGCCATAATAAAACCTAAGACATTTAGTATTAACTTGGGACTGGTTGGTTGGTGAAAATTTGTAAGCTTCAAAGAAGCTGTTGAAGAGGGGTTAAAGGAACATTTTTTAGTGTTATTAAGAGCCATAGGAAAGGAGATCCTTGTTAAATAGAAGCAAAAAGTTTAGCAATACTGTCACTCAAGGTAACATAGGAAATATACCAAATAAACTCAATAGTCTGGGTTACAAAGTTTCTAGTCAGAATACTGAAAATGACACCTGGTTTCTTCTTGCTAATTCTAATAAGATTTGAGGAAAGAAATGAATTAAAGGGTCACGCTCAGTGGCTCAGTCTGTAATCCCAGCACTTTGAGAGCCCAAGGCGAGTGGATTGCCTGAGCCCATGGGTTCGAGAGCAGCCCAGGCAACTTGGCGAGATCTCGTCTCTACAATAAATCAAAAAATATTAGCCAAGCGTGGTAGCATGCGCCTGTAGTTCCAGATACTTGGAAGGCTGCGGCGGAACGATCACCTGAGCCCAGTGGGTTGACCCTGGATTGACCCTCCAGTCTGGGTGACAGAGTGAGACGCCAACTTAAAAAAAAAAAAAAAGAAGAAGAAGAAATGAGTTAAAGGATGGAATGTTGAATATGAAGAAGCCAGAACTGAGTGGGTCCAAAAATAAAAATGTTTCTCATTCCCGGCCTCTCCAGCAGCAAACAATTCTTAAATTAAGAAAGAACTTCAGGCCAAATACCAAATTTAGGGTTGGACACTAAGGTCCTTTGTTAAAACTTGAGTAAATCAGGCAAAAGACTTTCCAAGAATTTCAAGGGCAAATTTCACAGATACTCTCCATTAAATAATATGGCTTCTAAATTAGCAGGGCGTGGTAGCGTGCACCTGTAGTTCCAGCTACTCGGAAGGCTGAGGCAGAAGGATCGCCTGAGCCCAGCAGGTCAAGGCTGCGGTGGCTGGGAGTGGCCACTGCACTCCAGTCTGGGCGACAGAGTGAGACTCCAACTCAAAAAATAAAAAATAAAGAAAGAAATAAAGAAACAAATAATAAATAATATGGCTTCTAAGAACCATAAAGACATTATCCCATAGTAGTCTCACAGGAACATAGAGTTCCAACATAGAGAGGGCTTACTGTGGCATGGGTTTTAGACAATGGGGTGGGTTTATAATAGATACACAAAAAGTCTGCAATGTTTTTTTAAAAATTGTATCAATTTTGATTTTAAAAGAGTAGTGCAGGAAACGGACAGAAGCTCTTTGAGCCTCAAACTACATGAGCATGAAACCATTCAGTGGAAATCACCAGGATCTCCTTATAGAAAAGGAAGAATAACTCAGAGAGTAGAACCAAAAGCCAAGTGAAGATTCCCAGGCAGTAGAACTGAGCCCTAATCAAGGAACTGACAGCATATGCCCAGTCCAATTTCAAAATTGCTATGGACCAGTGACAATCACTGGGGAACCAGTGAGTTTTCCATTTTTCCTTTTATCAAATGGGAGTGCTATTAGTTACCCAGTGCCTAGCCCACAACTGTATATTGGATGGGGAGGCGGGGAAGCAAATAACTCATCTCTTTAGTTCACTAGTCTTTAGAGGAACTGTACCAGAGGAGCTACATGAAAAGAGCTTCATCACATTGGACTCTATCTAAATAATGAGATTCTGGATTTCAAGGTAATACCATATTGAAATGAGACTTGGAGTTCTAAGAAGGGGATGAGTATGTTTTGCATGTGGGTGGTATGTGAATTATTGTGGCCAAAGTGAAGACTATGGCAGATTGCATTCTCCAATCTTACACGTTCTTCCTACAGTATGACTTTGGCACTGCTCCCATTAAGATTTGGGGTTTACGTCCTCTCCCCTTGAATCTGGGCTGGAGGTGCAGCTTAAAACTCAAGCAGAAACGACACTGTGTGACTTCCAACCTGTGTAGTTAACTTGTTTAAAAACTAGCAGCTTCTGCCTAGTTCTCTTTGGGATTCTTGCTCTTGAAACCCAGACATCATTCGGGGAGGAAATGCAATCAGCCACTTGGAGAGGTCACATATGGGTGTTTTAGCTAATGACCCCAGCTGAGGTCCCGGCTGATAGCCATTAGCAACCTCCAGACATGGGAGTAACCCCACTAGTGCTCAGCTGTTGCATCATCCTAGTCTTCCAGGTACCCAGCTGAGACTCAGACATCATGGAACAAAGGTAAGCTATTGCCCTTTTATGGATTCATGTACCAAAAAAATCCATGAGTATAATAAATGGTTTTTTTTTATGTCACTAATATATTTGAGGTGATTTGTTACATAGTAATAAAAACTGAATACCTATGAAGTAACTGCCAAGGGCAGTACTCGCATCTCAAACTCTGGAGATACACCTAGATTTCAAACCCACCTTCATCTTTTCCCAGTTGTGTGACTGCAGGCAAGTCCCCAGATCATTATTACTGCCTCATGGGTGGGTTATAACAACTGAATGGGATAACACATATGCGGTCTGACAATTAAGTTTGTAAACTCATCCTGGAAAAAGTGCTACATACCGCACTATGGAATATCATTATGGTTTCCATTGAAGTACTCCCTTTGGGAAGCTATGTACTGATGCCAGCAACTGGTTCACCCATCGGAGCAATTTTGGAACTTTTTTTCTGGAATGGTCATCAGAATTGTTATCATATTACCCTCAATGTCCTGAATGTCATCAAAATGTCTTCCTTTCAATATTTCCTTTATCTCTGGGTAAAGATCAGGTGAGTAGAGAGGGTGCTCCAATACAGTTGTTTGTTTACTGGCTAAAAACTCCCTCATAAACAGTGTTGTCTGAGCTGGGGCGTTGTCATGATGCAGAAGTTCCTTTGGGACCATTTTTGCACACACCATTCTCATGCCAAGATTGTCGGTTAAGATTTTTCCTGTTTCTCTATCAATGTTTATTTGTTCTGCTTTGCTTCTCACAGTCAGCTGATGATTTTGACACACAAGTCAATGAATTTTTGCAATGATTTTGTCAGTTCTGCTCATTGCTAGCCATCCTGACCTCTCTTCATCAGTGACAGTTTCTCTCCCCTCAGAAAAATGTTTAATTCATTTGTATACTGCTGTTTTCTTCATGGCATTATCTCCATAAACTTGGACTAACATGTCCCTGATTTCACTTCCACTCTTGCCAAATTCAACAAGAAATTTAATGTTTGTTCATTGCTCTAATTCAAGCTCCGATATTCTCACTATGGCACACAAAAACGTGCAACAGCAATAATGAATGCCACTCAGTAAGACACCACCATCAACTACCAACACGAACACAGCTGGGAGACACTGATATACCAAGATTATGAAACTTACCCGGTTGTTTGCTCAGAGCTGCCAATGTAAGCACACAGTGGCAAGTTCATGAACTTAATTGTCAAAACTTATATAATGCTGAGCATATGACACAAGACAGTCACTGAATGTCTGTCCTCTGGGTTTACTTCTTCAGATATGACTTGTTTATACTTTTTTTTTTTTTTTTGAGGCAGCTCTGTCACCCAGGCTGGAGAACAGTGGTGCAATCATCGCTCACTGTACCCTCAAACTCCTGTACTCAAGAGACACTTCTGCCTCAGCCTTTCAAGTAGCTGGGACTACAGCTGTGTGCCACCGCATCCGGCTAATTTTTTTTTAATTTTTTGTAGAGATGGGGTCTCACTATGTTGCCCAGGCTTATTACCGCACTTACTATTGAAATTATCTGTCTTATGTGTCTGTGTCTTTTACTAAACCAAAAGTAACTTGATACCAGGAACTATATCTTGTTCAACTGAGCAGCTGTGCCTAGCCCAGTTTGCTTAGTTGATTACCTTAAACCTCAAGGAATAGAAGGTGCAAAAAGTGTTTTGTAAGTGGTAATGTGTTCAGAAGTATACAGCATAATTATTTCTAATTAACTTCAGATTGTATTCATAGCCACAGAACTCTTAATGTGTGGTTGAGCACTTTCACAAGCTTTGACATACTGTCAAAAGTCACCTTCTTGGCAACGTTAGAAAATATTATTTTCTTTTTACCTGAGTCTAAGTGAAGAAACTTAGACTCAGGTATGCTAAGGCAAGATCAGCATCGCTAATGGGGGCTCAAATTCACCCCCACACACAGTACCTCCTCCTGCCTGACCACTGACGATGCCGGACTCTCTTGTCCTCCTCCTTCAGAGCCCTCAGATTTTCCCATCATGGACAAATTTTCATCCTTTGAAAAGGTCAAAAATCATGTGAAGATCACACGGATGAATAAAGAGAATAGCTACATGACAACATAGTAATAAGGCTGATTTTCTCCCAAGCTTTAGAAACTCTTCCAAAATAAGAGGTACTATCACAACGTTTTAACAACTTTGGATTAGATACACAACGATGAAGAGAAACACTTATTTCAATGTATGACTTTACAGTCAGGTATCATATTTTCCATCTTCTAAGTATTCCTCTATTTATGTCTGGCCAAAAGGGAATACGAAGCGTTGGAAAGATGCTTTACAATCTATATCAGCAGCTTTGAAGAAAGGTGGAAGGCACTGAGCAAAAAGGCAAGGAAAATGCTTTGCACAAATTGTTGACTCATTTCGTATTCAATGAATGGTCCTACAAATCCCTTAAGTGGTGAATCCATCAAGAAAAGGGATATTCAAAACATATTTTAAATTGTATTTTATGGAAGAGAGAGGAGAGGGAGACTTCAAACAGTTTAAGCAAGGTTGTTTTTTTTTTCCCCCACACCGTTTCCATCTTGAAAACTTTCCATAAAAGAAAACTTAAATAGTTTTTCAGTACTTTGAAGAAAAATATTATGACTAAGCATGAACGGGGTGGATTTCAAGCTTCCCAGAAAGCAATCTCTTGTTTCAAATAAAATGAGTTTTAATGAGAAAATTTCTATTCATAAAGTGTTAGTCTCCAGATCATTTTTGAAAAGCTATAAATACATTTATAAAATATAATTTACTCACATTGAACAAATATTTAGAGAGTGGATGCTAATGGCAGGTACAAGCCTGGTTGCCGGGAATGCAATGATGAGTCCTAGAAACATAGTTTATGACTTCTCAAAGTTTACAGTCTAACACAGAAGACAGCTGGCCATGTTGTTCACGCCTGTAATCCCAGCACTTTGGGAGGCTGAGGTGGGAGGTTTGCTTGAGTCCAGAAGTTCGAGGCCAGCCTGGGCAACATAGTGAGACCCTGTCTGTACAAAAAAATGCCAAAAAAAAAAAAATTAGCCAGCCATGTTGGCACACACCTGTAGTCCCAGCTACTCGGGAGGCTCAGGTAGGAGAATCAACTAAGCCTAGGAAATTGAGGCTTTGGTGAGCTGTGATTGTGCCACTGCACTCCAGCCTGGGTGACAGAGTGAGACCCTGACTCAAAATAATAATAATAATAATAATAATAATAGGGAAGACAGCAGCAGTTGCTAATTGTCATAAGAGTTAGGAAGGAAAAGTAGAAGATATAACAAGAGGATGCACTCTAGACTGTGTGAGGTTCTGCAAGTCTTCTCTAAAGGATGACATTCAAACTAAGAGGGCTAGTGTCTTGTTTCCAAGGGCTGCCACAACAAAGCACCATAGACTAGATAACTTAAAACAGAAGTCTATTCTCTCACAGTTCTGGAGGCTACAAGCCCAAAAGTAAGGTGTCCGTGGGACAATATTCCCTTGGAGACTCTGGATAGAATCCTTCCTTGCCTCTTGCTTGCTTCTGGTGATAGCCGTCAATCCTTTGCGTTCCTTGACTTGTAGCTGCATCATTCCTGTCTCTGCCTCTGTTGTCAGGCACTGTTCTCCCTGTGTGTCTCTCATGGTCTTATAGGGACACCAGTCGTATTAGATTAAGGGCTCACCCTACTCCAGTAGGACGTCATCTTAATTACTATCATCTTTAATGACCCTATTTCCAAGTAAGGTCACATTCTGAGATCCTGGGGGTCAGGACATCAATGTATCTTTTAGGGGAAACACAATTCAGCCCATAACAGGTTATTATAAACTAATCAGGAGAAGACAGGTTGGGCACAGAGAAGGCCTGTTCGAAGGTCCTGTGGTAAGAAGGAATACAGCACATTTAAGGAATCAAAGCAAGACAGGATAACTGATGATCCCATGTTCTTGCTTCTTCTCAGCTTATCCTAGTATACCCATCTTTCCTCGTGACAATTTATCCAAATTGCATTGATAGTTACCTTGATTAGAATCAGAGAGTGAGCCACGAACCTGACATTTATTTGACTCTGTTTCTGAGATCCTCGTGGATAAAGTTCTAAGGATGAAACACAGAGGTTTTCTGGACACTGTTTCTCTCAGTAACCATGACTAAAACATGGCTTCAAATAGTTTGCCCTTTACTATTCCAAGCCCTATGGGATTGTGCGTGTAGTTTGAAGTATCTGAATAAGTTGCTAAATCAAGCCTCATTAAAAACAAAGAAAAATACCTTGATGGTCTTTCTCATGGTACAAAACAAGTGAGTTCCCAGAAGTCTGTATCTGAATGATCACCCACCCTTGTTTTTAAAGCCAACCCACATCCCGAAGCTGTGATCATTTTCTTCTTTGAGTCCAGACCAACTTTATAAGCAGTTGTGAGACCACAAATCAAGATGCAATGTCTGGTTGAACAATTGCTGTAAACCCTTCATCTACTTACAACATTTAAAGTTGCAACAGATCCCAAAGGGTAGGGAAACTAGATAGCTTATGCTGGATTAACTGAACAGTGCTAAAGTGTCAAAGAAACAGTGGGCCACAGAGTACCTACAAGCCGGGTCCAATTTTTGATTATTGTCCCTTGGGAGAGTAGGGTGGCTGCATATGTCTGTAAACGTTTTGTTGTTATCCAGACCACAGTTTACTTTGGAACAGGTTCTTCCAAGAAGTGACATGGGACGTTGAGAACATCACGTATCCTCAGGTCAGCTTTTCCTGGAATATAACACAAGTAGCTTGAAATTCATCATGTAATACATTTGTCTCCATTCACAAACTTCATTCAACTTCCAGGAGCCTGGGCATCAAAGCAGCAATAGTAACACTTGTTGTTAACATGAAGTTCAAAATCAGATTTCTCCTGAGTGCGTTAGCTTGGTTGTCATTCAAAGCTCTGAGAGCAAGCCTGGCTAATGCAATCAGAGAGTCACATGACCTCATTTATGCTCCCTCAAACCTTCTCTCATCCTATTCAGATCATTTGCAGAAGAGCCAAAAAGACATTCCTGGGTCCTTGCGTCCTAAACCAAAAATTTCTCTGGTACTGCCCCTCACTGGTTAAGAAGCCAGCAGGAAACATCCAGGTAGAGGGGCTGGGTAA
Organism: Tarsius wallacei; assembly: GCA_963574415.1. NCBI lineage: Eukaryota > Metazoa > Chordata > Mammalia > Primates > Tarsiidae > Tarsius > Tarsius wallacei. The sequence continues at coordinate 24,361 of CAUYQG010206772.1, read as the reverse complement.
AAGATGTCATGGTATCCTGGAAAAACACCTGGAATCAGATGTGGATGTTGTAATCCTGCCTACCAGCTACTTTTGTGAGCAAATTACCTGATTTGTTTGCAGCTCAATACCCCTTTATTTAACTGGGCATACTATGGGCTCCATGTATTTCACAGGGTTGTTGAAAGGATTGAACCAGTTAATAACAGGAAAACACTTTGGAAATGCTGAAGGGCCATGAATAATGAAGGTCTGATGATTGGTTCCCTTATCTCCATGCCTCTCACTGAAATCAGTTCCTCTCTGTCCTCACTGTCACCATCAGTCTCTGCTCCTTCATTGGCCCCAATGCGGGAGGCAGGTCATCCTTGTGAGTGCCCACAGTCTTCTCTCTCCTCCCACGTGCCCCCTCCTCCACCATCAGACGTTCTCACCCATACCTGCATATTTCAGCCCAGTGACTGTCGACCTGACTGTACATTAGAGGCAATTTTTAGAATTACTCATGCCTAGGCCCCAGCCCAAAAGCTTTCATTCAATTGGTCTGGACTATCAGTAATTCACAGTTTTTAAAGAATCCCTGGTGATTCTAATGGGCAGTCATGGGTTTAAAAAAAAATCACTGTTTTGGAGGTTCAAAAACTAAAATTACAATAATAATAAATATTCATTGGACATTTCTTTTTTTTTCTTTTGAGTTGGAGTCTCACTTTGTCACCCAGGCTGGAGTGCAGTGGCACACTCACGGCCATCGCAGCCTCCACCCGCTGGCTGGGCTCAAGTGATCTTCTACCTCAGCCTTCCAAGTGGCTGCAACTACAGGCACGTGCCATCACATCCGACTAATTTTTTGATTCATTGTAGAGATGAGGGCTCACCAAGTTGCTCAGACTGGTCTTGAACCCATGGGCTCAGGCAATTCTCTCACCTTGGCCTCCCAAAGTGCTGAGATTATAGGCATGAGCCACCACGTGGCTGGGGACATTTCAATGTACCAGGCACTATGAAGGATGTTTAAATGACTCATTTAACCCCCACAACCACCCTCTAATAAGTGATTTTTCTGTGTCCATTTGCAGAGAGAAACTGAGGTTCATGGAGCTTAGGCAACTTACTCCCCAACACACAGCTCCTAAATGATGAAGGGAGGATTTGGACTTGGCTCTTGACCAGGACCCTAAAGCCACATCATTAGTATATGAGCGTGGACAAACACTGAGAAATCTGATTTTAATTGGGAGAAAGAGAGAAGGTAAGAAATTTGTCATGCCAAAATGAATCTTAAAACTCGAAAGCTTCTGTGGCAACGTGGTTAGAGCACTTTTCTTTCTCCTATCTCAAATGTACAGTTGACCCTGGAGTATATTAAATTTCGAAGTTAAATTTAATTTTATATTGCATTCCATAAAGCAGTGTTATCTCATTCTCAGATTTCATAGTCCAAAGAAAAGTATAAACGGGGTTTAAGTGGTCGAAAGGAAACCGGGGACTTCCAACTCCTTCGCAGACAAAGGAGACAACTTTTCTTTCCTCCTCTCTGCCACCCCAAAAGCCATCACAATATGTTATATGTAATAAACTTAGGCCATTCACAAGTTGTAGAAGCTCTGCTTTCTGTGTTTGGTTAGAACAGGCCAGGCACGGGCGGCTCACGCCTGCAATCCCAGTGCTATGGGAGGCAGAGGCAAGAGGATTGCCTGAGCCCAGGGGTTCCAGACCAGCCTGGAGAACTTGGCAAGACCTCGTCTCTACAAGAAATCAAAAGATTAGCCAGGCGTGGTGGCCTGTGCCTATAGTTCCAGTACTCAGGAGGCTGAGGCAGAAGGATCTCCTGAGCCCAGCAGGTTAAGGTTGCAGTAGCTCTGAGCGTTTCACAGCACTCCAGCCTGGGCAACAGAGTGAGACCTCACCTCAAAAAAAAAAAAATTAACTAAAACAATAATAAATAAAACAAAAATAAATAAAGTAAAATAACATTTCTATCATTTTCTGATTATAATAGTAATATATTTTTATAGATAACTGACTTCATTCTGTTTCTGCTTGCTGCTCAGATCTCTGAGGTCAAGAATTATAAAAGCCTGCCTTCTTAAAATCGGAAGAAGGAAAAAATTATAGGGAGAAAAACATAAGTTTCTATTTCAATGAATCAACCTGCAGCAAAAAGGTTTTTGTTTGTCTGTTTACTGGGATGAGATTGAGCTGTACATGTGTCACAAATATTTTCCCACCTCAGTAAAAACTTCCGAAGAGCATCATTTTATAGCCTATATCTAGGCATTCTGCCCTTGGTTTAATCATTCTCCTATTGTTGACCTTTAAGATGGTTTCCACATTTGAGCTATGATAAGGAACATTGTAATGAACATCTCTGAAGATAAATCTTGGCCTGCACATCAGATTATTTCCTGTGGATACATAACAGTAAGTGCAATAGTGTGGTTTTCTACACCATATTTTAACAAGATAGATACCCTTTTTTTCTTCCTCTTTCTTTAGCTATTCGGTGGCCTTTTATTCTCTGTGACCTTTCTTTACTGGGTGCCTTTAGCAATTTCTGGATATGCCTTTGGGCTTCTGTCTTATCCTATTTCCAAAGATTCTTCTGGGGATTCTATTTTCACTCAGCCGTTTCAGGAGTCCCCGCCAATAGACTTGAGCTCTTAATCGGGAACAGCATTCTCTCGGTGCTGATGCAATCTCTCACTCTCTTGCATCCTGTTAGACTTTACCAGTCGTTCCCCAGGATCTTCCTGTATGTAACTTGGATCTTACATTCTCCATGTCTTCTAATACCCTTGCATTTTCAAAGCATATATTGAAATAGGTAGAAAACAGCCTTGATACACAAACCTGCACTTTCTGAACCCTGTCTTTTTCCATAGGAAATCCCATATGCCGAGAGACAAAGTATGGCTTTGTATAATTCTCAGAGTTTCACTGAGGAATGTGGTAGAGTTGCTAAAATCTGTACTCATTAGCATCCAAGTTGTAGTTAAACACCTTTCTGCATTCAGTGCTTGAGAAAAAGAGGCCCCCAGCCTTCTCCCTATGGTTAAATTAAATGAAGCCAAATTTTAACGTCTTTGAAAGCACAAAGAGGTTTCAAATGGATGCAAGTGTATTCATTGCTTTATGATTTCACACTTGACTTTGGCATTTTCTGACTCTGAAAAAAAAATCATTTTAGGGGTCGTTTGTTTGTTTCAAAATTCTCTGATTCAAGGATCAGTGTCCTTTAAAAACTTCCAAGAGACACACAGACACTGTACACTGTGTGATTGCCACCATACCCACCGCAGCTTCCCCATCTGTTCTGCATGAGGGCTCACTAAATGCCACAGAAGGAACAGAGGTCCAGCATGGGCAACCGTGAACCCCATCAGCCTGGCATTCAGTGGAGAGAGTTTTAGACAAAATCAATGTTTCTCTGCTCTGCTACAGAAACTGCATAAAGAGTTTTCCCCATGAATAAACATGTCTGATAAGATTACATAGATCATCCCACAAGGGGAAATTGAGGCTATTTAAAATGCAGCCTTTCTCTTCCTGCTATAAACGCCACAGCATCAATTCTACTGAGAAAATGAACCTGACCAGGGCTAAAATTTGGCCCAAATGCACCTAGATGACCATGGTAGTCGATAGAATATTGAAATATTTCAGTACCAATTGGTAAATAACTATGCTTTCAGCATGTCCCACCCCTGACATCAGACCTCTCCCAAGAGACCCTCCTACCTCCCCATAACTAAAGCAACTGAAGAGTTAACACCTGGTACAGCCAAGGCCTTTAGCTCACTAGTCTAATACCATAGGCCATAGATTGATGATCTAGTTTAGGGGTAATAAGCATTTTGAATATCATTTTTTAACCAGACTATTGTTATCAACTGACCTCAAAAAGAAAAAACCATGGAACGAGTTCACTAAAGTTTGGGTGGAGTATATTTTATTCTCACCTGCAATTATTCAACAAATATTTATCAGACACCTGCTCAGTGGTGAGCAGGGTACAGTCCTGTCTCCACAAAGCTTACAGTCTAGTAACAAAGAACTAAATAAATCATTTCAATCCTGTATAACAGAAGCTCTAGTGGGGTAGGTATGATGTGCTATGCAGACTCGGAGGAGAAGCCTTATGCAGGCTTACAGGAGGAGACAATGGTCAAGACAAAACCTCAGTCTACATAAGTCTGCTGTCCCCAAACTTTTTGGCATCACAAAACTGGAAGACAGTTCTTCAACAGATGGGAACGGTAGGGGGAATTGTCCGGCATTTGATTCTCATAAGGAACACGCCACCTAGATTCTTTGCATGCGCGGTTCACAATAGGGTTCACTCTTCTATGAGCATCTAATGCCACCGCAGATCTGATAGCAGCCAGAGCTCCACTCACCCGCAGCCCACCTCCTGCTGTGCAGCCCTGTTCCTAACAGGCCACTGACCCATACTGGTCTGCGGCCCGAGAGTTTGGGACCCTTGACATAAATCATGTCCGTAGGGGATGGGGCAGGAAGGTACAAGCAAAATAAACAGCCTTACAGAAAGGTCTAGAAGTCAAAGAGAAACAGGCAAGTTCAGGGAGCTCCAAGGAGTTCACTGGGGACAGACAGAGGAAAATTAAGCTGTCAAGTTAAGCTGAAAGAATGACTTGTTTTTTCATATGTCACAATTGCATTGACGCTGAGGATGAATTGTAGTTGGCTATTTTCATTCCTGGGTATCTCAGAGTACTTGTGCTAGCAAGCTATATTCAAACTTACCAAGATTCTGCCGACCAATTTGGCTCCCAAGACTCTGGAAGTCTAGCAAGATACCCCTGCTCAGGAAACCCATCAGCTGTGAACAGGAAGATGTGCAGGGAGAGGCTGCTAGTGGGTCCCGGGGGGATGGGGGCCCTCACCATGGCTTCTCAATGCAGATGGCTGATGGCTCCAGCACAGTGCCTGGAATGGGAGGCACTCAGTGAAACACTGTTGAATGAATACATGAACGGAGGAATGACTGGGAATAAGTGACAGTGACAGTTTTAAGATGGCACTCTCAATAAGTGCCTCACAAATGCTTTAACTGAGTGATCACGACCATTCAATAGTCATTGCTTCCATTTAAAAGTGACATTTTCAACACATTTCCAAAGGGAAAAGATTAACACCGTGCTGATTGTCTTCATCTCCCAACTATTCTAACTCATTGCTCTTCAAAGTCTGGAATGTGTGACAAACACGGAAGTTTGAGCAAAAGAACTGTATGATGGCCTTGTCTCCCTCTCACCCTTTCCTTCACCCATTGCTTCTTGCTTCTCAACCCCCTCTGACTCTCTTTTCATTCTACTTCTTCCTTCCTTCCTCCCTTTCTTTATTTCTTTCTTTGAGTTGGAGTCTCGCTCTGTTGCCCAGGCTGGAGTGCAATGGCACAGTCATGGCTTACTGCAGCCTCAATCTCCCAGATTCCTGAGTAGCTGGGACTATAGGCACATGACACTATACCTGGCTACTTTTTTTTTTTTTTTTTTTTTTGGGAAAGCCAATGCCTCACTCTGTTGCCAAGGCTGGTCTCTACCTCCTGGGCTCAAGCAATCCTCCCATCTTGGCCTCCCAAAGTGCTGGGATTACAGGGGTGAGCCACTGCACCCTCTCCTCATTCTTAAGGGGTTGGTGTTCTAGAATTACCAGTTCATCCTAGCTTTCCTGGGACGTTTGTGGTTTTAGCACTGAATATTCACAGCCCTGGACACCATTCCTCCCCAGTCCAGTCCTGGAAAACTGAAATACGGTTTGTCACCCTTCTGGTGAACAGCTTTTTTTTAGGTGGGGAAAACTCTGAAGACAGTGGGACGCTTCAGTCACTTCAGTGGCAGGAAATCATTAGTGGAGAAGGATTTCCAAAGCCTCACATAAAGTCACATAACTCTGCCAAGTGAGCAAGACAGGAAGGAGCATTCCAAGAAGGAACGGCAAATGCAAAGGCAAGGACAAGAGTCTGTCTGCGTGAAATGAGGTCCAAAGAACAGCAGGAGGGCAGAGAAGAGGAAACAGAGTGATTTCTAAGTCTGAAGACAGATTGTGCAGTAACAAACTAGCAGATCTGCTCATACTCGTATGCAAGCAAGAGCTGCTGAAAAGAAGCCCTTTTGACTGCCGATTTGGATTAGCTGTGCTCTGGCTCTCGGCCATTGCTGCGAATAATCAAGAATTTGCAGAACTTCTCACTATTCCCAAGAGAGAGCGTGGTCTGGATCCGGTCCTATCTGTTATACTCATCCTGTTAGTTCCTACTGTTCATGTGAATAAATAAGAACTCCGAAGTGACTAAACGCCACCACAGGATGCTTGATGTAGCAAAAGGCTAATTTATTTTTGATCTGCCACTTACGTATAAACATCTGACTCAGAGCATCTCGCCCTCTCTCCAGGGACTCATGCAGCTAAGTTGATGAAACACCTGAATATTATGCAGCAGAACTTGGATCTGTTCCTTCTCTCTTCTTTCCCAACTCTTCTCTAAACATCTGTTTTCCCCTGCGGAAGCATGACTTCATCAGCAGAACAACATAGCAGTCCTATATATAATAGTATTCTTGACTGGGAAATTCATCGTGTATGTAGCTTTCTCCTACTCACTTCCTTGACTATCCTGATAACCGAGTAACTTCCACCAGTGTTTCTTTGTGTTCCTGTTGTCTACCAAAATAATCACCTCTCATCTGCACTACGTTGAATCGTGCTGGCTTTGCAGAAGGGCTGCTGTTGGTTGCCTACCAAACCTCACTTCCTCTTCTTCCTTCCTAAGAGAACCACAGTTTTGTTCATGTGTCACACACAGCCAGGTGCCACCCAGGAAGATGACTCATCCCAGCTGAAGGCAATCCTTCTATGGGCCATACTACTCCTGTGACACAAACATATAACTGAGGGATGGCCAATGAGAGGCGAGAAGTCCACCGGGGTCTCTCTCATTCTTACCAGAGAGTCACTGGAAGACCCTTTGGGTTGGGCTTTATAGATGTAAACCCCACCTGAAATTTTGCTGCCAGCCTGGACAGGTAGCCAACAATGAGGATGGCAAGGCAGAGGCAGAAAGAACCACATACCAGATGGTGAGTTTCTGGTCAATGCTTTTATCCTAACATACTACTCCAAGACACTTTCCTGAAGGATGATTTTTGGGGTGTTGGAGGTAGGCAGTTAATGTCCTAGACTTAAGGGGGGACCCAAATAAAACCGGAACTATCTTTTGGAGGGTGGGCCCCCTGTAGTGCAGGCTTCTCAAACTAGGCAAGTGTTCTAGGAACTCAACATCAGTGTACCAGCTAGTGTTGTTGTTAGAGGCTGTGTTTGGCTTCCGTGAATTTTTTTTTTAATTCTTTTAACACATTTGTCCGTTTCATGATGGGTGATTTACAACTGCACCTGCCTATGCTTCCCTGAGTGTTTGGCAATTTTTTATCAAAAACGGCATGACTCCCATGCCCCCCCCGCCCGCTAGCCCCCAACTCCCCCTAAGTGACTTTTTGTGTGTTTGTTGCTCCAGATGAACAAAGTCCTCAACAGACAACAGTGTGCCAATGTGGAAGAGATAGAACAAAAATTGACAGAAGCACTAAAAGGCATCAAAATTGATGAGTTCAAAAAACTGTTTTGAGCAATGGAAAAAGTGTCTCAATCAGTGTATTGCATCAGACAGAGAGTACTTTGAAGGTAACCGAAGTTTAAACATGTAAGAATAAATACACAATTTTGATAAATAAACTCGGGTTTTTCGTAAGAGATCCTCCCTCATATTTCTTAAAAACTAATTATTCCACTCAGCTAATTTATTACTAATCTAACAATCATTTTCAATAATTTGCAAAAGCTAAATCACAGTTCCCTCTGATAGTTTTAGACAATATTTATTATTGGTAGCAATAAGTTATTCAAAGTGAAAATGAGAGAGGAAATAATGATATCACTGATAAAAACAAAAGGAAAATAGGAGCTGAAAGTGACAAGGAAAAGTACAATAGGCAAAGGTCCTTGAGAGTTCTTCTCTCCCATTCATAGAAGAAGATTATATTACAACTGGAAAGCTCCAGAAATGGAAACAGTAGTTAACTTGCACAGGAAAGAGGGATTGCAAACATGATAGAACCAACCTGGATCCAAATAACAGCACATGTGGCTATCGTTAACATTTGACCGGGGGTAGAATTATAGAAATAAATTACTGTAAATGTTCATTGGCGATGGATATTAAACAATTTGGTGTTACTAGGTGCTAATCAGTTTAAGTGGCTAACATTCCCAAATAACAGCTTGATTTTTAATAATTGCTGGAAAGGAAGGCTCTCTTCTCACCAAAGGACTTATATTAAATATCCTATGGTATTGGGAAAAAAAAAGAATAGACACTCCAGCTAGCCCCTTCTATGAAGGCACCTTAGCAAGTCCCTGGCACTCCTGAAGATGTGGGTGAAATGGAGTATTTTGGTACAGGACTCACTGAGCACTGTAATCTGTCTTCATGTCCCCAGTGCCAAGCACTGTGTCTGACACTTAAAGAGCACAATAAATATTGGTATTAAATGCCATTAAAATTAGTTGAGAATCACAAGTGAGAGTTCAATCAGAGCTAAGCTACCCAGCAGGAAATAGAAATTCATGGGGCATGACTAACAGAGTTCTTGGGTTTTTAAGTCAGAGTCAGCCTTTTATTAGAAAGTGGAAAAAACAAAATGACATAGAGGGAAAGAAATAAGATGACAGAAATCCCTTAAAATCCATGGATCAGAAAACAGAGTATAGTGACTAATCTTCAGGGATTGTGGGAAGATGATATATACACATTCATTCAGCAAATTTGGGGGGATTTTTTTGTTGTTGTTGTTTTGGAGACAGGGTCTTGCTCTGTTGTTCAGGCTAGAGTACAGTGGCACAATCATAGCACACTGCAGTTTCAACCTACAGGGCTCATGTGATCCTCCCACCTCAGCCCCACGAATAGCTAGGACAACAGGCATGCACCATGCCCAGTTAATTTTTTAAAAGTTTTTGTAGTGATAGGGTCTCACTATGTTGCCCAGGCTGGTCTCGAATCCCCGGCCTCCAAGTGATCTTCCCACCTTGGCCTCCCAAAGTTCCAGGATTATAAATATGAGCCACCTGGCCTCAACAAGTACTTTTCAAACTACTATATGCTAAGCTCTGTGCTTGCCACAAGCCACACAAAGGTAAGACATTGTTCCTATCCTAAAGGAGCTCTAGACTTGAGAAGAGACAGGCATGAAAATAAACAACTTCCTATGATGAGATTTTTTTAAAAACTGTATGCTATAATGGAGGTATTTGCAAAGAGGAAGGAGTGACTATTGGGGGAGTTCTGAGATGGCCTCATAAAGGAAGGAAAAATAAGACCTTGAGGGATGAATCGGTGTCTACCAGGCAAATTGAACAACATGTGCAAAGCCAGATGCAAGAAAGTACGTAGAATATTCTAGAAAGAAGAGTAATTCAGTGTAACAGGAGCAGAGTGCAGTGACAGGAGATGACATTAAAAAAGCAGTATGAGCTCAAATCACTAAGGACCTCGCATGCTCTGCAAAGAGAGTCGTACTTCAACCCAAAGGCAAGGCAGACCCACCAAAAGTTTTAAGCAGGTACATGATAAGACAGAATTTCTCTGCCCGCATGAAATTAGAAGTAATCATGTGACTCATTTTAGTCAATGAAATGAACAGAAGTGATGAATAGAAGCCAACTTCTAGCAGGAACTTTCTGAGCCAATGAATGTTTTTCCACATTCTCTTTGACTTCTAGCCAGTGACAAACAATTTTAAGATAGTGGCTTTTCTGTCAGCTTGGTTTTCTGAGTGATTACAATGAGCAGAGCCCTCCTGCTGAATGACACTGGACTCGTGGCAGGAGAAAGAAATAAACCTTTGTTGTCTTAGCCACTTTGATTTGCAGGTTTCTTTTTTATTACTGCAGAAAAACTGCAGGCTATCCTAACAGAGCAGGAGAGAAGCATGATCAGATTTCGATTTGAAAAAAGATAATTGATGGCAATTTGGAGGATGAATTAGAAGCAGGAGAAGTTAATTACAGGCAATGAAACCAATAGGGAGAGATTGCAAAAGTTTAGGAAAGAGATGATCCAGGCCTAACGTGAGAGCAAAAGCGTGGAGGAGAAGAAAATGAGCTATACTTAAAAAAAAATTCCAACTGCAATATCAACAAGAATTTAGTGATTTACAAAGTGTGGTTTATAAATGTTTTAGTCATTTACTCCTATGTGACAAGTTACTCCTAAAACTTATCAGCTTAAAACAATACATATGCATTACCTCCCAGGTTCTGTAGGTCAGGAAGTTCAAGGACAGCTTAGCTGGTGATTATGGCTTAGGCGCTCGCATGAAGTTGCAGTCAAGATGTTGGCCAGGGCTGCAGTCATTGATTGATTGGGGCTGGCAGATCCACTTCCAAGATGGCTGGGAAGTAGATGCTGACTTGTTGGCAAGAGGCTTTTTTTCCATACCATGTGGGCCTTCCTTGTGACGTGGCAGCTAGTATTCCCCAGAGTGAGTGACCCAAAAGAAAACATAATGAAGTAACAATTTTTCTTAAGATCTAGGCTTAGAAATCACACGCCATGACTCCTCACATATTCTTTGGTCACACAGACCAGCCATGATACATTATAGAGGGAACCCCATAAAAGATGTAGATACAAGAAAGTGAGGATAATGAGGGGTCAATTGGAGCCCGACTAACGTGATGAACAAGATAAAAGTAAGGAAACTGACTCTGAGACTCAGACTCCTCACCTGAGTGATTCAATGATGGATTAAGCTGGGGGGTGTGATGACTCACTCCTGTAATTCCAGCACTTTGGAAGACCGAGGTGGGAGGACTGCTTCAGCCCAGGAGTTTGAGACCAGCCTGGGCAACATAGCAAGACCTTGTCTCTACAAGAAAAAAAAAAAAAATCAAAAAATTAGCCGGGTGTGGTGACACGTGCTTGTAGTCCCAGCTACTCAAGAGGCTGAGGGGGAAGGATTGCCTGACCCCAAAAGGTTGAGGATGCAGTGAGCCCTGATTGTGCCACTGCACTCCAACCTGGGTGACAGACTTCAAAAAGTTATTATTAATAATAATAATAATAATGGAGTTGAGCAAGATGCAGAAAGGTAAAACAAAAACCCCAGTTTCGGAAGGGAGGGATTAGTTCAATTTTGGACCTCCTATAGTGGAGGAACCCAAAAGCCACACAGAGAGATGCGTAAGTATTATTTTAAAATAGGAAGCTCCTAAGAGAGGTCAGAGTTGAATTCTTATTAGGAATGAATATCATCTAAGCGGTGAAGGGAGGGAAGGCAAAAAGAAAATAGCATGTCCCAGAAAGCGTGTACAGAAAGAAAATAAGACAGAAGAAACCAAACACCAAGAACCTTATGGAGAGAGCATTGTATTTAAGGAAGTAGGGAAAGAGGAAAAGTCAGCCAATGACACAGGCAGAAGGACTCAGGGGAGTAAGCAGAAAGCAGGCGGAGAGACCGGGTGGGGGAGGGCTCTGTGGGAGTCTCAGCAGCGATGCCACGTGGCATAATGCAGCCGAGCCATGTAAAAACTGAGACCAGCCCTGGATTTCACAGTTGAGGTGTGTGCCCCTATGGTAAGTAGTCTCACTGTAGGTGGGGTTGTGGTGATCACCTGAATGCGTAATGTCACCCTTGGGATTAAACCTTTCCTCTCCAGCAATAGGGGTGGCTTCCCTAATAACAGGCCCACAGCGCTACACCTTGAGTGCAGAACAACCACAACCCAACCACTAGAGAAGAATTGGTCCACACAGTAATGAAAAACTCCCCCTTTTTTTTTGTCAGGGGTCTTCCTCTGTCACCCAGGCTGGAGTGCAATGGCACAATCACGGCTCATCGCAGCCTCCACTTCCAGGGCTCAGGTGATCCTTCGCCTCAGCCTCCTAAATAGATGGGACTACAGGTGTACACCACCACACTCAGCATGTATATATATTTTTGTTTGTTTGTTTTTTGTTTTTAGAAATGAGGTCTCACTATGTTGCCCAGGCTGGTCTGAAACTCCTGGGCTCAGCAATCCTCCCACCTCGATGGGATAACAAGCACGAGCCACCACACCCCCAAACTCCTTTAACTATGAATCTATCATGCTGTTTCTATGGTTGATGGAGCATGAATGTGTCAGACAAAGCACTGTATCCTCTTCCCAAACAACCACGGCTTCAAGAAAAGCTTAGGATGCTGATGACCTTCTTAGGGCAACTATATTGCTTAGTAGTTGCCGTAAGGGTCTAGGGTTATAGGGTAGGAACTCACAAATCCAGACTCGCAGGACCTAAAAACAGTAGCAAGATATAATCTTGATCAACCCTCTTATTTTAAAGATAAAATAAAGTCCACTAAGATTAAGCTACTTGCTCAAGGTCATATAGCTTTTTCTTTTTTCTTTCTTTCTTTCTTTTTTCTGCTACCATTGGGTCCTGGCTTTCTGACTGCCTGCTGTCTTTCACATGTCTTCACATTATTTACACACACATACACCCCACATGCACACACACACAGATGCACATAGATGTAAATCTGACATCAGGAGAAAATGGTGTTCGGTGGTCTAATAAGCATCTCCAATTCAACATGGCTAAAGCAGGTCTCTTGATTTTGTCCCTCAAAACAGATCTCTCCTTATCTCCCTGTAGCTATCAAGGGTACACTCACGCACCCCAGAAATCTTCCTTGACATCTCTCTCCGCCTTCACAGCATTCACCAACATCTGACATTGTTTTATATTTTTGTTTATTGTCACTTCTTCTCCACCAGAATTTAAGCATCATGGAGACATTTTGCTCACTTAAAAAAAATCTTCAACGCCTTAAAAGTGCCTGGCACAGGCAATCCCTTCGGGTCCTTTCCCACTGTGGGAGCTTTTCTGTGCTCTCAGTAAATCCTGCTTTCAAAAAAAAAAAATGCCTGGCACATAGTAGGTGCCCCCCAAAATATACTGAGCATAAATCAATTAGTATTAAGTCATAAGGTCATAAGGAAATATTTAAGTGGCAATTTTATTTTTAGCCAAGTGAGAAATGAATCTAGAGACTTGCCAGAAACTGAGTGCAGAAATGTCTCAGTCATTGCTCTCTACTATGACAATGGCAATCACGGTACCCCTGAAATCTTTGTCTAGGATCAAACACAAGCCCACTAACATGCTTAGGAACCAGCGACCCTGAAATGATGGGAGGTCATATGGGGAAAACCAAAACTCATGACTACCGTAAATTAATGACTCTGGTCATAGAGTGTCATTATCCACTGGGTCTCCCTCACTTCTAGGCATCTTACCAGGGAATTACAGAAACAAGCTTAGTGACAAAGCAATGAAGGGTGCTGCTATGAGGAATCCACTTCCTTTAATGCATTAATTCATTTATTCCTTTCATTCAGCAAACTTTCATTGAGTGGATACTGTGTACTAGACACTGCTGGGTGCCAAGGCTAAAATTCTTTCTGGAAGAAATCGTGTTTGCTGTTATTTTTGTTCCAGTCTCACCTCTGTCGTCATTTTCATCATTATTCATGCCAAGCTGGAGGCACGTAAAGGCCACCGTGGGAGCCTAAAGGAAAGCACCTAGGTGATACTGACTTATTTTTCCTGCCGTGGGAAGTGGAGATGACATGAATCAAGCAGTCTCACCTATACCACCACCACCACCCCCGCCCCCAGCAAGTTGTTTTGTCCTAAGTTGTTTTATCGGAATTGATCTCTCTACCTTGAGACCGTAAGACCATCTAAGATACCTGAGACATAGGGGTCAGGGGAAGCATTTGCTCTTATTCAAGAGGGGAAATTCCTTCCCCTACTCTGGCAATATTTTTTCCAGTAATACTTCAATCCACAGAATCTTGTAAGGCCCTTTGGATAGTAATGAATAAGTGAATGGCTCCAGTACATTAAGTCCTTATTTTCTTTCCAAGAGCTTGATCTTGGTGGTTACCATTTTTGAGCTTTTCACATCATCTGTTGCGACATTTTGCGGTACAACAGAAACTATTTAGAAGCCAACAAGACACTGACCACTGTTATGTGCACTAGTATAGTCACAGTTGATGACAGGAGAAATTAGCTAAACTTTTGTAACATTTTTCAAAGCTCCCCCCAGAAGGCCTAATACCTTGAAATAAAAATTAGGGAAAAAGAGGGATTTGCCTGTGTTAAAATTTTGGCAAAGAAACAACTGGAAGCTATCTTTGAACCCATCAAACAACCTCTTCTATCTGACCCTGATCTCATCTCTACAATAAATCTTTTTTTTTTTAAACTAGCCAGGCATGGTGGCATGTGTCTGTAGTTCCAGCTTCCTGGAAGGCTGAGACGGAAGGATCGCCTGAGCCCAGCAGGCCAAGGCTGCGGTGGTCGTGAGCATGCCACTGCACTCCAGCCTAGGTGACAAGAGTGAGACTCCAAGTCCAAAAAAAAAAAAAAAAAAAGAACGGTCTTTATCTCCTTGAAATCTCCACCTTTTTCCAATATACAACGGGCTTGCCTTCATTCCCCAGGTGGAACCTGTTATCACGTAAGACTTTTTTTTTTTTAAATTCAGAGCTCACTCTGTTGCCCAGGCTGGAGTACAGTGGCATGATCAGGGCTCACTACAGCCTTATCCACTGGGCTCAGGTGATCCTTCCACCTCAGCTTCCCAAGTAGCTGGGACTACAAGCATGCACCACCACACCCTGATAAAATTTTTGTAGAAGCCGGGCTCGGTGGCTCAGCCTGTAATCCCACGCCTTTGGGAGGCTGAGGTGAGTGGATTGCCTGAGTCCGTGGGTTCGAGACCCGCCTGGGCAAGTGAGACCTCATCTCCACGATAAATCAAAAATCAGCTGGGCGTGGTAGCGCACGCCTGTAGTTCCAGCTACTTGGAAGGCTGAGGCGGAAGGATCGCCGGAGCCCAGCAGGTCGAGGCTGTGGTGGCCGGGAGCGGCTACTGCACTCCAGTCTGGGTGACAGAGTGAGACTCCAACTCAAAAAAAAAAAAAAAATTGTAGAGACGAGGTCTTGCTATGTTTCCCAGGCTGGTCTTGAACTCCTGGGCTCAAGCAATCCTCTTGCCTCAGCCTCCCAAAGTGCTAGGTAGGATTACAAGTGTGAGCCACCGCGCCTATCACTAAGAGTTTTCAACATGATGCATTCACAAACTGGATAGCTCAAACCAACAGAAATGTATTCTCTCACAGTTCTCAAGGTTAGAAGTATGAAATCAAGGTGTCAGCAGGACCATCCTCTCTTTGAAGGCGCCAAGAAAAATCCTTCCCTGCCTTTCCAGCTTCTTTCATTCCAAGTTTCATTCCTTGGCTGGTAACTGCATCACTCCAATGTCTGCCTCCTCCCCCATCTGTGTCTCTCTGTCCAAATCACCCTCTTCTTATAAGAACATCTGTCATTGGATTTAGGGCCCATTATGATCCAGTATAACCTCATCTTAACTGGATTATGTCTGCAAAGACGCTGTATCTTTCTTTCTCTCTCTCTCTCTCTCTCTCTCTCGTTCCTTCCTTCCTTTCTTTCTTGTCAGGTTTTCACTCTGTCACCCAGGCGGGCATAATGACGAGTGCGGCTCACGTAGCCTCAACCTCCTAGGCTTGATCCTTCCACCTCAGTCTTCTGAGCAACTGGTACTACAGGCACGCACTACCATGCTCTACTAAAATTTTTTTTTTTTTTCATGGTGAGGGGGAGACGAGGTTTCACTGTGTTGCCAGGTTGGTCTCGAACTCCCGGGCTAAAGCAATCCGTCTGCCTCCACCTCCCAAAGTGTTGGGATTACAGGCATGAGCCACTGCACCTGGCAACCCTGTTGCTTAAAAAGGTCACATTCACAGGTACCAGGGCTTAGGACTTGAAATTATCATTTTGGAGGACAGAATTCAACCCACAGCAATGAACAAACTCTGAGTCATCTCATCGGAGAGAATTCCACCAAACATGAGCCGGCACTTGCACTCTCTGTGAAGCTGAAATAATGCCTTCTCACCTTCAAGAACTTACTATAATGAAGCAATTTCCTTCTTTCCTTTGCTCCTTCCTTCCTTTTTCCCTCCCTTTCTCTTTCCTCCTCTTTTTCTCCCCCACCCTCTTTCCTTCTTTTTCACAAATACTTATGAGTATTTACTATGCGATGACCCAATGTTGATGCTGTGAAAGACAGAGAGATGAGGTGAGATTCCCCAGTGCCTGCCTGTAGTTCCAGCAAATCAGGAAGCTGAGGCAGGAGGATCTCTTGAGCCCAAGAGTTCGAGGCTGTAGAGTGCTATGAAGGCACTTATAAATCACTACTGCGCTCTAGCCCAGTCACATAGCAAGACCCTGTCGCCAAAAAATAAAAAACTTAGACTTAGTAGGAAGATTCAAAAATCGTAATATAAGGCAGAAGGTGGTAATTGCCGTAAGAGAATCACAGACACAGTGGCACAAAAATACAGAGGAAATAGATCAATTCTTGCTGGGAAGAATCAAGCAAGACATTCGCGCTTGACCTTGAAGAATACCTAGGATTCAGATTTTCAGAAAAAAAATGTTCCCGGTTGAACTGGGAGCAAAGGCACAAAGACAAGAAAGCACAGTACATTTATAAATTTCTCAGGGTGTCAAGGGCCCCCTATGTGTCATTGCTACAAACACATTTCAGAAGTTTTAATAGAAAAGAGATTGGAAGAAAAAAGCCACCAAAAAAACAGCTAACCATAGACATCTCTGAGTAGTTTTTAAAAATGTGCTTTAGGCCGGGCTCAGTGGCTCAGCCTGTAATCCCAGCACTTTGGGAGGCCGAGGCGAGTGGATTCAAGACCAGCCCGGGCAACTTGGTGAGACCTCGTCTGTACAATAAATCAAAATAACTGGGCGTGGTAGCGCGAGCCTGTAGTTCCCGCTACTTGGAAGGCTGAGGCGGAAGGATTGCCTGAGCCCAGCAGGTTCGAGGCTGTGATGGCCGGGAGCATGCCACTGCACTCCAGTCTGGGCGACAGAATGAGACTCCAACTCAAAAAAAATGTGCTTGAGGCTGGGTGCGATGCCTCATGCCTGTCATCTCAACATTTTGGGAAGCCGAGACTGGAGGATTGCCAGAGCCCAGGGGTTCAAGACCAGCCTAGGCAACATAGCAAGTCTCAACTCTACAGAGAATCACAAAATTAGCCGGGCGTGGTGGCATGTGCCTGTAGTCTCAACTACTCGGGAGGCTGAGGCAGAGGATCTCCTGAGCCCAGGAGGATGAGGCTGTGGTGAGCCGTGATCACACCACTGCGGCTTCCAGCCTGGGCAGCAGTGAGGCCACCCACCCCCCAGCTAAAAATAAATAAATAATGTGGTTTCTTTTTTTTCAGATTTGTTGAGTGAGGATACATTGTTTTTAATTTTTAAAAACATGTCATAAAATCAAGAAAGATTTTCAAATCACCTAAAATAGTTGTGTCCCCCCAAAAGGAGACACCGAATCTTTCGAGACTCAGAATTCCCACTGAGTGAGACGACCTTAATCACGTCCCTTACGGCACAGAGGAAGCAAATGGCCAGGAGCGCCGTTGGTCCATCACGTTTCAGCCTCCACTGGAAGGAAGGGCCGGCCGCGGCGTCCGCTTTCGGCAAGCCGCGTCTGCCCCCTGCTGGCGACGGGAAGCTACAACGGCCACCGTCTGCCTTCCCCTTTCCAGGACCAGGGGATCGAGAGACCAGAAAGGTGAAATCCTCCTTCCGGTCGCAGAGGCATTGGCTGTGCCCCTGGGGCCGGGTGTTCCTTGTCTGTGCGCACACGCCCGCATCGGAGAGAAAAGCCGCCGTTCACCGCCTTCTTGGGCCGGTAGCTCAGCCCCGCCCCGGCGGGGGCTCCGGCCGGTCCTCCAAGACCGAGGCACCTTCGTCCCGCGGGTTGAGCGCAGGTGTGGTTTGCTGTGTAAGGTGCAGGGCACGGGCGGGGGGGGGTGCAGGACCCACGCGGTGCCTGGGATTGGGTGAGGGGTTTGCCCAAAGGGACAGAGAGAGCCACCGATGCGGAAAGGAATTCGGCGTGACTCCTAACTCGAGCTCTTGGATTGGGGTTTTTTTCTATGGACATGGGTTGGGGGTCTGGCTGTGTTGCCCAAGATAGTCTTGAATTCCTGGCCCCAAGCGATCCTCCCACCTCGGCCTCCGTAAGTGCTGGGATTACAGGTGCGAGCCTTGGCGCCGAGTCTGATGAGGGTCTTAAAGATTCGACTACATTCTCAGCCCCAACACTATTATTGGCTTTCGGGACTGGCTTATTCTTAGCTTTGGGGGCTGTCCTGTGCCTTGCAGGACGTTTATCAGCATCCCTGGCCTCTACCCACTAGATAACTTCACACTCTCCCCTCGGTTGGAACAACCCCAAATATCTCGAGACATTGCGAGCTTCCCCTCCCCCCTACCTGTGGGAAGGTGAGACAAGCGAGGGAAGGGGGCAAAAATCACCCTGCTGAGTACCGCTGCCCAACTTATTCTCCTTTTAAACCCTGGAGAGATGCACAAACCATCACTCTCATTGTGTACTAATTAGCAGGGATGGCAAGGACAAAGAATTCGAAGTTACAGCCTCTGTGCCCTCTGCACCACGCTCCTGAGCCTCCTGGGCTTGGCTCATCAGTGTAAAAAAGCTGAAATTATAAGTTTGATCTCAAAGGACCACCGTGTGTTCACTTAACAAAGACTCCCTAAGCACCCATTGTGTGTTTGGCCGTGTAGACAGGGCCTTCCCGAGGAACGAGCAAGTCTTGAAACGACTGTGAGTAACGCAAAGAGCTATAGAACTATACAAATGTCCTGTAGAAAATTGAATAATAAGTCACTGAGAGAAAGCACTTTAAGAAAGACTTCCTCACCCATAAGCAGACCCTGAGCATGTACCATAATACTGTAAGAAAGGGATTGGCTGTAGCCAGAAACTGCCAGAGGAGGGAGGCACAAAACATGAATAAGGGAACCTGATCTCAAACCAGGCGGGGCGAGGACCAAAGGGAGGCCCAAACTTTACCTGTCCAATGACCACTTGTATACCTAATCCTGAATTGTAACCCACATCTTTAAACTAAAAAAGAAAGACTCCATACAGGCCCAGAACCCCTTACTCACATTTCTGAAATCCAAAAATACCCTGAAAGCCGGGTCTGAAGGCTCATGCCTATAATCCCAATACTTTGGGAGGCCAAGAACGGAGGATTACTTGAGGCCAGGAGTTCGAGACCAGCCTGGGCAACATAGCGAGACCCCCGTCCCTACAAGAAGAAGGAGAAAAAGGAGGAAGAAGAGGAGAAGAATACCTTGGAAACCTGTTTTTCTTTGAATGCATTTCGCATCGACATTTATTTGGTGGCAAAACCTGACCCAAAGTGAATGAGGCTACTTACTGTTTTCATGGTTCCTACTGAGTATGAATATTCGTATTTTTCCGCACAAATACCCATGTGTTGGTCCCAGCCTGCTTCTCCACCCTGTCCTGGCGGTGTTCCGCAATCGATAACATGTGCACTGTTCTGCCTTTCTGAAAACCAAAAGAATCTGAACTCCAAAAGACATATGGCCTTCAGGGTTTGGGGTAAGGGACTGTGGACCCATATATGTGAATTCGCAGGAAAATGACCGAAACTGAAGCTAACACCTTCACACTAGACGTAGTCATGATTTCTCATCTGCATCTTGTACCGTGCCAGGCAAACTGTGAGTTAATAACGGAAGATAAACGGAGAGGCGAGGCGTGGTGGCTCACGCCCGTAATCCCGGCACTTTGGGAGGCCGAGGTGGGAGGATCGCTTGAACCCAGGAGTTCGAGACCAGCCTGGACAACATAGTGAGAGCTCATCCTTTAAAAACATAAATTAACTGGACAGGGTGGTGCACGCCTGTAGTCCCAACTACTCGGGATGCTGAGGTGGAAGGATCAGCTGAACCCAGCAGGTCCAGGCTGTGCTGAGACGCGATGGGGCCACCGCACTCCGGCCCGGGGGAGTGAGAACCTGACTCAGAAACAACGACGACAACCACGTGAGCGAAACGGGGAAAGACGGCGCGTGGGCTTCCCCGGAGGACACGCGACTTCCGCCCAAAGAAGCCAGGGCCGGCTTGCAACCCGCTCCCGGAAAGGAAGCAGCCAGGCCGGGTCGCAGACGCCGCCCTCCCCCCCGCCAGCCGCGGCCCCGGGCCCTGGACGCAGCGCCCCCTGCTGGGCGTGACGCGCCGCGCCGCCTGGACTCTGAAAGCCGGGTGTGGGGGCTCGTGACCCGGCCCCGGCTCGCCCTGCCTGCCGGCTCCCTCGCACGCTTTCTTTTTTGGTTTTTTTTTGTTTTTTTTGAGTTGGAGTCTCGCTCCGTCGCCCGGGCCGGAGGGCAGTGGCCGCCCCCGGCCCCCGCAGCCTCGCCCCGCCGGCTCCGGCGACCCTCCCGCCCCCGCCTTCCGAGGAGCCGGACCGGCGGGCGCGCGCCACCACGCCCGGCTAGGGTTTCGACTCCCGGTAGGGACCAGGGCTCGCCAAGAGGCCCAGGCTGGCTGGGCGCGGCGGGCTCGCTCTGAGATGACACCGAGCCGCCCCGTCGTGGAGGCCGGGGCTCCCCGGGGGCGTGTGCGAGATGGGGAGGGGCGGTGGCGTGCTTGCCCTGGGGCCTAATGTGCAAAGGCTTTATAGGAGACAGGGATTGATCGATCGGCTCGGAAAATAAGACGGTCACCATACACTCGGGCTTCGCCACCACTCGGGCTGTTTTCACTAAAGGATTTTGGCCTAAACCAGACCTCGGTGCCTCACTGCCACCAACTTCAGTCTTTCCGCCTTCAAAGGACTCGCTGTCTCCTTGGCCCGATTCTTTGCTGCAAGTTAGTCGGTTGAAGATATACACTGAACTCACATCATGTGCCAAGTGTTGTGCCAGGTGATGGGGATAGGCACGCGAATAAGACCTGGCTCCTGCCGGAAAAAAGTCCTGGCCCAATAAGGGAGCCCTCCCTGGACAACAGGCTGTCTCCAACCACTTGGTGAACAAAATGCATTCTTCTTTTGCACTGAGTTGGTGGACTAAAGCAGGGGTCAGCAAACAGGGCCTGCAGGCCAGCTGCATGCCCTTATCGATAAAGTTTTATTGGAACAGGGTCACGCACACTTGCTCTCGTATTGCCTGTGGCTGCTTCTGCACTACAGTGGCAGACCTGGGTTTGCTCTCTGGGTGCACAGCAGAGACAATATGCCTCACAAGGCCTAAAATACTTTCTGTATGCCCCTTAAAGAAGAGGTTTGCCAGCCGGGCGCGGTGGCTCAAGCCTGTAATCCCAGCACTTTGGGAGGCCGAGGCGAGGGGATTACCTGAGCCCAGGGGTTCAAGAACAGCCTGGGCAACTTGGCAAGACCTCATCTCTACAATAAGTCAAAAAATCAGCCAGGCATGGTAGCACACACCTGTAGTTCCGGCTACTTGGAAGGCTGAGGCGGAAGGATCGCCAGAGCCCAGCAGGCCGACGCTGGGGTGGCCGTGAGTGTGCCACTGCACTCCAGTCTGGATGACGGAGAGAGACTCCAACTCAAAAGAAAAAAAAGAATAGGTGGACGGCTGGTGACAGGGAGAGCTATGAAAGAAAGTAAAAGGAGGTTGAGCCTCTGAGAAGGACGACAAAATGGCCATATATTAGTGTTTGGATCTGCTGCATATAACAGAAAACTCAATGAATAGGTATAGGCTTAAACAAAATACAGGTTTCATTTCTCTTACATAAAAGAGCTCGGGCTGGGCACACTCAAGGCTGGGTGCAGTGGCTCATGCCTGTAATTCCAGCACTGTGGGAGGCCGAGGAGAGAGGATGGTTTGGTCAGCCTGAGCAATACAGCAAGACCTTGTGTCTACAAAAAAATCAAAAAATTAGCCAGGCATGGTGGTGCATGCCCATAGTCCCAGCTACCCTCCCAAAGTACTGGAATTACAGACCACCGTGCCTGGTATCCCCATTTATTTCACATTATAAGCTCACAGCAGGATTGCTAAGCCCAGGAGTTTGAAGCTGCGGTGAGCCATGATCATGCCACTGCACTCCAGCCTGGGCAACAGAGTGAGACCCTGACTCAAAAAATAAAAAAGAAGTCGAGACAGTCCAAGTTTGTTTTGGTGGCTTCATGATCACTGGAGACCCAGATCCCTTTGATTTTTCTGCTCCCCACAATTCTTAACAGGAATTTTCCTCCCTCCAGGTTGTCTCATGGCCCAATGTGGCTGCCAGAGCTCCAGTAATTACATCTGTGTTCCAGATAAACAAAAAAAAGGGAAAAAGAATATACCTTCCAGCTGAGTCAATTCCCTTTAAGAAAATGACTTGGAATCCTCCAAAAAAATTTTCATTTCCAACTTAATGGCCACCCCTAGCTATACATAAGATGAAAATGTAGTCTTCCACATCACCCTGCTCATGAACCCTTCACATTTTTTCCCCACAGAATAATAGAAGTGTGTATAGGTGTTAACAGGTTCATAGCTAGGATGTGAGCGCCCCTTATTGAGTTTCAAAAGAAACTTTGTAAAACAGTGCTCCCCAGAAAATAGAAAAATTCCCTGCCCCTTGTTGATATTTGTTCATTTCTCAAATATTTCTGAGCCTCTATTTTTTTTTTTTTTTTGGATATGTCTTTTTTGTTATTTCGGAAGGCAGTAGTAGGCTAGGAGAAAGTCATTAAGGTCTTATCTAAGCCTTACCTTTCAGGCATCATGTTAACCATTGAATTATTCCATGACTGCTAGGTGGGAGCTTATTTTCCTTGATGTGACATGCATATGTAACTGTTGGCAAGTATATGTTTCTGGCATGTCTTTGGGTGGCACATCTTCCGAAATGGTATGGGTTAAAGTGGCTTTGTGTTGCTGTTCACGTAAAGAGAATGTAAGTCTCATGAACGTGCCCGTCCATTGTTTTATTTGTTTATGTTTCTCTCTTCTCTGTAGACTATAACTCCTTAAGAACTTCTTTGTACTTGCCAACCGCAGGTGCTTAATCAATGTTTGATGAGAGAATGAAAGAATGATCTTTCCTCCTTGTGGTGAGGATTCCCTGCCCCTAAAACTGAGCTCAGTGACTCTTTCCTGTTCTCTTGAGACAGATGACAGAAATGCAGATCGTATTTTGCTGTGGGTAGGACTTCAGAATTTTCTAAAGGTTTTCACAAGCATTAAAAATAACTCTAAATTAAATTAAACTAAAATTACACCTTGGCCACAGGACTGGTGGCAAGTTTCCCTTTTACCCTGAATGGAGTTAGGAGACGCTGCCTCCTTCCTTCCAATTGGTCTGCCAGATACTGGTTTTTAAAGGCAGGATCGAAAGTGTGTACTCCAGACTCCGGGAGAAGCATCACTGCTCTCTTCAACTGAGAAAAACCAAGGAGAGAAACGCAGCAACAAAAGGGATCCAGGCTGAAACTCGGGGAAATTTTGTTGAACGCAAAAATATGTGAGGCAGGAAAATGCTTTCCTAAAAGAGACACAGAATCAACACAAAAGTGGCAAACACTAGTTCCAAAATTGCTCTGAATATTCAGGGGAGTTTGGTTCAATTTTCCTTGGGAAAAAAAATCCTTCAGCAAAGCAAATGGCCACCAGAGGGCGCCGGGCCAAAACCCAATGGAACTCTCTCTGCAATCTCACATTGAGGACCCGTCCTGGGCCAGTCCCAAAGCTGTCATGCTGGTTTTCCCAACTGATTCTCCATGAACTGTGCTTCATGGAAAAGCATCGTATCTTCTGCTCTAGACTACCAGATCAGGACACCATTTCTCTTTTTTCTTTTTCTTTTTTTTTTCCTTGAGTCAGAGTCTCCTTCTGTTGCCCAGGCTGGAGGGAATTGGCACAATCACGGCTCACCCTAACCGCAACCTCCAGGGCTTAGGTGATCCTTTCGCCTCAGCCTCCTCTGGAGCAGTTGAGACTACAAACACGCACTACCACACCCAGCTAATTGTTTTATTTTTTGTAGAGACGGGGGCGGGGTGGGGGAGGGGAGGTCTCACTATATTGCCCAGGCTGGTCTTGAACTCTTGACCTCAAGCGATCCTCCCACCTTGGCCTCCCAAGGTGCTGGGATTACAAGCATGAGCCACCATGCCAGGCCCGAAGACACCCTTTCTTAGAGGCAGAGAGCCCCGCGGGATCAACACTGCCCTAGCCCGGAGCACTTTAGTGACACAACTCATCTCCTTACACTGGCGTGCTTGTCTCATGCATCTGCTCTTGAATATGGTAATTTACATACGGTTAGTTAATGTTTGCCACTTCCCTTAAGTACACTGATGATGAATAAATCAGAGCAATATGAGAACATATGAGACTG
>CAUYQG010206770.1:0-35292 GCA_963574415.1 Tarsius wallacei | reverse complement strand
GGTGGGTATCTATCTGAGGATGGGGAGACACCTCTTATCAACAAGGGTACCTGAACGAAATATTTTTGTATGCCTAACCCCTAACTGTACCCCACAATAACATAATAAAATAAAATAAAATAAAATAAAATAAAAAAAGATTTGGGTTTTAGAAGTGACACATATATAACCATATTGAGAAATTATACCTTCTCATATTCTCAAGAAAAATATACTTAATGAAAATGGATATTTATTTTCCCAAAGAATTTCTTTGTATTATAGATATTGACAAACAGTTTTTTCCTAAAACCTATAACTTTATTGATAATCTATTTTAATCAATTTCATAGTTCATTATATTTTTGGAATGAACCTTCCATTTCACTGTGACCAAAATCATCATGGGAACAGAAGTCATTACCTTTTTATGATTGCTGTGTAACAAGTACTTCAATAAATAATTTTTAAGTGTTGAAGTAAAATAATATAGACTCAATTTTCCACTATTATTTCAGGGAAATATATCTACAAACATGTCAGTATGTACATTCATATTATACAAATTTGCATAAGATTTTTATGTCTCCTTAGATATCCCAAGTTCTATGATTTCATCATTGAGAATGAATATACTAGTTTATATATATAAAGAAAATGTTATGCCTCTCAAATATTTGAATTTTTTAAATGTTTCTAATGACTATATTCCTATGTCATTGATCTAATCTTATCTTTATTCTATTAGATTTTAATTGATTTAGTAGGAGAGATGTCAAATTTGGCAAGGTAAACTGCTACCAAACTGTTGAACACACAATGACCTTTATGCATATTTAATTTGTACCATCAAAATAGCCCTAAATATTTATTTTGGGATTATAACTACTGGCTAAATAATATATTCGAAAACATCTGGTCCATTGTCTCACATATAGTGGAAATTAAAGATTATTAATAGGTTCTTACTTTTATTTTTAACCTCATGGTATAATTGAAAATATTTTGATATAAGACAATTTGTGTAAAATTTTGTAGATGTCACATTACACTTACAAACATCATCTTAGATACCATGATAATACTCATTGCTACTTTTGGTAAAGATACAAAATAGAAAAGTGATAAAATGCCACATTTTAGTTTAGATTTGGACTCAGTTTCTTCCCTCTTTATATATTACTTTTGAGACTTCAGAGTTATTTAATATTTTGGAAACTCAGATTCTGCATCTGTAATAATAATGACATGTTCTAATTTACAACTTTGAGAATAAAATAATGTATAAATTTGTGCAGCTTTTAGCAATATGACTAGTTATTATAAAAACAGTAATAAATATATTTTATTAGTAGAAGTATTTCAACCATTCCTCCTCATCTCATCTCTTATTTTTATTATTTTCTACTATAGCCTCATTTGAGTTCTGTCACAATACTTCTCAAACTCTCTGCAGTGAAGGACATTCTTTTTAATCCAATATTTTTGTAATTACGATTTTCTATACGTTTCTAAAGAATGACTCACTTTTTATAGCCACCTTGCAGCTAACCCTCAAAAAACATTTGTACATAAACAATGCTCTCTGGTCTATACTTTAGATACCATGCAGTATATTAGTCTATTTTTCATATTCAGTAAATTTTTGTTTTTTTAAGTTAAAACTAAGATTATTCATCCTTATTTGTCCTGCAGTTGTAAATGTTTATTTCATGAAATTTGTTTAATAGCACAATAGCTTTTAAAACAAAAATTTATAATCACTTTTTAAATTTTTTTTCCAATTCTAGGAATGTATTTATTTATTTATTTTCACCTTTAAATTTTTTATTTTAAAATTGTGGGGTACAATTCAGGGTTAGGTATACAAATATTCATTGTACAGGTACCCTTGTCGATGAGGTGTGCCCCTCCTTCCCCCAGCAGAGTCCCATTAAAATTATTTCTATTGAACTTCTTACTGTTTCCTACACTTTGTTAAGTTTATATTTAGGTAACAGGTGACTAAACTATACATTTTATTTGTTTATGTTACAAATATTTCAATCACTTTCACACTTTTAAGTATGGCATTTTATGTTGGGCAATTTTATTAAGTAACTTCAAATTATGGCACAAAAATTTAAAAAAATTAAGATAGTCCATTTAGCAAATTTAAAGAATTGCTATAAAATATTTGAAGATGAGAATCTTTAACTATTGACTCAATGGTTATTAGCATTGCTGGTGGAGTATTTTTCTAGATAATCTTTCAGGTCCACATTCTTATAGATATAATCAATGATTAACAATAAATTTTAAAGATAAATATTACATATTCTCAACTAGTTTTTTTTTAAGACTGTCGACATCATTGTTTTGAATAGTCATTTGTAATACTTGTCTAAACATTTATGAACATAATATTTATGCCAGCATTAAATATATTTGGTATGAGTTTTAAATTTCTAATGTCAACATAACTATATACAATGCTTAATTTCATTATGATTTTAGTATAAAAATTGAATTTGTAATAGGCAATACTAGAAGGATCGCCCAAAATGGAATTATTTTATAGAGGGTGGATTATTTGTATTACAGGCTTCCTCTTCTAAGTAAGTAGTCTAGAAACTCATGGCATCTGTTTACCAGCTAGCATTGCTTTGAGAGACTGTCGTTCAACTTCGGTGAATGATTTGCTTTGGATATTTTTTCAACGTGTTTGCCCATTTTATGATGGGTGATATGAATGTGCACCCACCCACACTGCACTGAGTGTTCACCAGTTTTTGACCAAAAATAGCATGACCCTCTTGCCCCATGCTCCCTATTCACCCAATCTTGCACCAAGCAACTTTTTGTTGCTGTTTCCCCAGATGAAAAGTTCAAAGTTCGGAAACATGTTGCCAATGTGGAATAAGTCAGAAGAATTGAAAGGCATTAAAATCGATGAGTTAAAAAAACTATATTGAGTAGCAAAAAAAAGCATCTCAATAGGTTTATTGCATCAAACAGAGTACCTTGAAAGTGGCTGAACTTTAAAGATGTAAGAATAAATGCACAATTTCTAATAAATAAATTCCAGTTTTTTGAAGTCCTTCCTGGTATACTGCACTATTTATAAAATATTTGAACTATATTTTAAAGTATACACATCTAATTTTTAAGCAAAAATGAACAGTACCTTTTCTTTGAATGTCACTAACTCTGTTATTTTTGTTATTTTTTATTATTTACCCTAAAAAGCAATTTGAATGATAGCTGTGGTAAAATAATAACAATATGAATGCTATAAGCATTCCCTTTTCTGTATTTCAGTTAAAACATTATTATTTTATCACATAGATGAGTATTCACATGCATATTTTTGTAATTATTTTCATAGATAATATAATTGAGCTAGCTTGCTCCAGATTGTTCAATGACCAGATGTGGTAAATATGATAGCTACTCAGCAATACACTAAGGCTACCTATTCTTGGGTCTCAGCTAGTGTCTGGAATTTTGACCTAAGCACCTTCAACTTTTGAGTTCTAAAACTTCAGTTGATCTCTCTCCCTAACAGAGAGATAGATTACTGAAATTGTTGTTAGATATCCAGCTGTTTTTCATTTGCTTGCCTATTTGTTTTTTGCTTTGGGGTTTGGCATTTTAACCTGAGCATAGCCAGTTTAAAAGTTGACAAATACTTGAGGGAATATTGCACACAGAATTTTGGACTTACTTAATTTGAACTTCAAGTCTCATGTTTCTAGGCAACCCAGCTTCCAGCTTATTGCTCATGATCGCACGTCTCAGGAAAATCTCTATAAGTCACTTATTTCAGGTTGACCTTAAACCTTTTTTCCCCCTGCACTGTGAATTAGCAAATAACCCAAGGGAAATAGCAGTGGCAAATATGAGGCTTACTGTCTTGTGTTGTTCTTGTCTATGAGATTTTCAATCCATTCATCCTGACTTCCTTAGTTGTTCTCCAATAGCTTTCAAAAATGATTTTATGTTATTTTCTGTAAAGGGTTCAGCCTAATGAAATGCTTTAGACATGACAGAAACCAGAAGCCTAAATAATAATTGAATGCTCAGCTTGAATAAGTCAATTTAAACTTTATTAATTTAATTTATTATATAACAGTGATAAAAATATTAGGACACTGGCCCATATGTATTTAAACAAGAAAATGGAAACTACAGGAAAGTAACTGTAATCTGTAGTATTATAGTCACTTTCTGAAAATTTACCTAATTCCTTAAAACTTCTTTGGCTGTTATGTAGTCCTCATTTGTTTCTCTGCATTTGAAAACAATCATATTAGGAACAAACTTTTTTTTCTCCAAGTCATTTTTACCTTTTGATATTCTGTGAGGAATAGTCACAATGCACCTTTCACTGGGAAAAGCATATCTATAAAGTAAACCCGCTGCCTTTTATCATAAATACCCCATGCCTGTTTCTAGTCCTCTTGTGGCCTATCACGTATACTCAGCTAACCTTTTAGAAGACAATAACTCCCAAGAGTGTTTATTGAACTTTCTTGACAACTAGCTTAGCAGGGTCCAACTAGTCACAAAGGTTGCAAAATTACACCAGAAATGAAACACTGGAGAAGACAAAATTTGAAGAAAAAAAAGTGTCACAAAATAATTTTGATTTATGTATTTCCTATCTCTCACTCAGCTTTCTTTTTTCTTTATCCAGAATACATAAAAATTTGAAATGAACTCAAAATTGCTTATTGATAAAAATCTGTGCTTAGTGACAAGACGTCCAGTAGATACCTTTTAACTGCATACATAATAAACAAAGCTGTTCTGCCTCTTGCATAGCTTTTAATCAAGGTATCTAATTATAATTTGAACATTTATAATTTTTCTTAATAAGTTTGCACTTAAACCAATAAAGGCTTGCTCTTCAATGTGAAATTTTACTGAGTAACGTATTGCAAAATTTGCTTTATCTATTTTAAAGCACGTTATTTAAATTTGATGCAAGATCTAATGCCCATACATTGTCTTTTAATAGTTGTCTTCTTGTTATCATTTTCTAGTCACACAAGGGTCTAGAGTGTAAACATTTTATTGTAGATAAAAGTTTCTGACAAATTCATAATGGCAATTATTTCTTATTATTAGGCAAACTTTTTAAAAGTATAATTGTTACACTCATACTTCAAGATCAATAATTAATATTAAACTTAATTGATAACCTAAACTTGTAAAAATAGGATAATTATACATAACTTAATTTTAAATTTATAGCAAATTGTGTTTATGTAAAATTATCAGATTGTTAGAGTATAATAAAGAAGAAATGTTTTACATAACTATGTTATTGAGGGAATACAATACAATTGAATTTATGTGTGTTTTAATCCTTAAATTTTGCTGTTTTTATATATTGATTAGTCCACAATGATTGTCCATTTTAATAGCTGAATAACTGGCATATTATGAGACATACATCTATTACTAAAACATAGATACTCAAGCAAGATGGAATATACAGTTTTATTTTATTTTATTTTTCTTAATATTTTTTGTGAGAATTCCTATGTCTAATAAAAAGCTTTACTGTTTGTTCTTCAAAATTCTCTGCCTGGCTTAAAGTGTTGCTATGATATTGAGATAAAATGAAACAAGTATATCATAAAATATTCATTTTTCTAAGTAATAAGGAAATTTAATTCTGTATTTAATTTAACCAAAATATTTATTTTCTTTATTTTAAAAATTGCATTCATTTAAAGGTCATGAAAATTCATTATATCAAATTTAAAATATATATATTATGTATAATATACATGTATATATTTTTTAGAAAAAATGATTTATTGAAAATACAGAAAAGCTCCCACAGTGGGAGGAGACTGGAGGGAGTTGCCCTGAAAAATATTTATTAGACAATATATTTCTGTCTTTTTATCTATTTATCTATCTATACCTATATATTCAAGTCCGCAAGATAAATGTGGGCTGGTCATTGAGTAGTGATAATAAAGATCAATAAATTTTGGGTTAAAATTTCTAGGACAACTACCCACTAGGCAGTGCATTTAACTCTAGGATTTTGCAACGTATAAGCTACTTAAATTATACTACGTCTAGTGATAAAACATTTAAAATTTGTGTTTAGGTTATTTTCATTGTTGCTAGGTAATAGGTGTACTAAACATCAAAAGGATGCCTTACATTTTACAAAATTTTGTATATGTCTAATTCAATTAAAGCCTCATGTTGACTTTATAAATGATGAAACATGTTCTAGAAAATTAAAATTGCTATGGACAAGGCAGATAAATTAAATAATAAGGAGATACAAAACCATGTAAGAATAATAAGGTTCATGTGAGAATACTGAACTGTCACTGGATGCCCAGGATGAAGTGCGTGTGTGTGAATTATAATAAAGGAAAGCCAGTGAGAAGTGACAAGCTCAGAATAAACAGAAGACAGAGGTAACCCTTACCACAGCATGTCAGCCGATACATTCATTAAATCATTAATTTACTAATCTCCTGTGAAGCTGTCATTGCACAGGGGATACAGTAATAAGCAAGATACATAGTCTGTCTGAAAGCACATTATATACTAGTGTGGTGAGGCAGAAATTTGTAAATTTTAAATAAAAAATAAAGTAAGTACCTATTGTGATATATATTACTAAAGAAAGCAAATTTGGGATTCATAGAGGCAATAACTGAACAAAAGACTATTTTGTCCTAGAATAACAGATAAGTATGATATAGAAGGAAGAGTGTTCAAGTAGAGGAAATTTCACATACAGATGGCTTGAGTAAAAAAATAGCAATTTGTTAAAAAAGCAAATGAACAAAAAATTACAGACATGTACACACAGATGCAAACATTTGGGCGGGGCACTGGTGATAGGTAAAGAATACAGAGACTAGAGTTGATATAATGAAGGAAGACCAAAGAAGCTTGCTTTCAAGACATTAGAGCTAAGAAAAAAAGTATCTTAGTGATGCTTGATGGATATGGGAGAACAGTAATTTGGATGAAGACACCCAGATGAGCAAAGTGTCTCTGCCTAAAGTTGTGTATGCAGAAACACAGGCATAAGATGGAAGTTCTTGGGTACATGGTTTAGCAAGAAAATACTGGTTTCAGTGGGATGGTCAGAGTGTTTGGGACAAGGCTCCCTGGGGACAAGCAGAATGCATTAGATAGAAGGAAGATGATGAGCTAAAGTTGAATTCAGTTACAAGTTGTAAAATTTGGATTTCATTTCCTCCCTTGAAAAAGAAATGTGAGTTCTCAGATAAATCCTCCCTTTGATGTTCTGTAAGTTTAAAT
This sequence comes from Tarsius wallacei, assembly GCA_963574415.1. Classification (NCBI taxonomy): domain Eukaryota; kingdom Metazoa; phylum Chordata; class Mammalia; order Primates; family Tarsiidae; genus Tarsius; species Tarsius wallacei. The sequence continues at coordinate 28,020 of CAUYQG010206770.1, read as the reverse complement.
TTAATCACTATGAAAGATGGCTCTTAAAGTATTCTGATAGCAAGGAATTTGTTTACAAAATAAATCACAGCTAATAAGTGCTAACATAGAAAAATCTAGTCTTTTGATTATATCCCCAACTATTATATTCTGTTCTTCAAAAAGTATGTGATAGATGCCTCCAGATTAATGTTTATAGTATTATTTTATGAAAAGAAAATCGGGTTGTTAAAATTAAAGTAATGTTAAATGAATCTTCAGAACCTTCTGTTTCATTCATTTTTATAGTTTAGTTAACTCTGGAAAGAAGAAACAGCACAAGTCATGTCAGAAACAGTTTTTGAAAGAACTTGCTAACACATTCACTGTACATAATTCTTTTCTCCTCCTCTTCCTCTTTCTCCTCCACCATCCTCTTCTTTATTCTTTGTCTTCTTTTTTCTCTCTCTCATTTATTTCAGATTGTTCCCACTTCTCCAACTGACTTTTATGTCTGTGACAATTGTGATTGGGATGAGCTTGACATTAGCCAGACCCAACTTTCCTTACTCCCTTGGTTTAGAAATGATTTTGCAAGCCATGTTAATTCATCAGACTATTTCTCACACATGTGATATGTAACAAATGCCCAGGGCCTACATTACTGATAGACTCTTGAATATCTGGTGAACAGATTTTTCCTTGTTTCTGCCCTAGTTTTATTCCCAATGAACTGGATATTTATCTTCCCTAACCCTAAAAATATTCATTATTTTCCCAAAGAATAAAAGTTATAACTAATCAAATAGTTTTATAGCTCATAATAAAAAATTGAGAAGCATGGCAATATTTAGTTGAAAGTTAGGTGATGATTAGATTATGAAGAAAATTTATTTACCATTTTAGGATTTTAGAGTTTTAAATTGTGGAACTACAGATTATCCTGCATTATTTTAACACTGCCAGCTAGATAAAATACATTGTTGTTTTAAATTTATGTTATTGATCTGCTATTTTATAAGCATCAAACAGATTACAGGCAAACTTCAACTGGGATTACTAAAAATAGTTTAATCATATTTATTTGGTTGATTAAACATTGTCACATTTGTTATTGTTAAACAAACATTAAAATTTTTTTGCAGCTTCTTTTATAAAAGGCTGGAGACCATTTCCCTTACTCTTGAATCTAGGCTAGTTAGGTGACTTGCTTTGATAAACAGAATGGGGCAGAAATCATATTGTGTGAGCTCCAGCTACCAGATTTTAAAAAGTCTCATTTCCTTTACTCTTTTGGAATACTCCGACCACCATGTAAGGCAGCCTGGGCTACAGTTCTAAATAATAATACATATAGAGAAAGGCTCAGCCATTAGCCAGCACCAAGCTGCTGGACAGATTAACGAACATCTTAGCCCATCTAATACTTTAGTGCAAGAGCATGTGAAGGGACCACAAGAAAATTGTATCAAAGAACTAACCAGGTGAACCCACCCCATTCATAGAATCACAAGAAAGAACAGCAATAGATAATTGAAACATAATTTTCAGAATGGATGAGAGAAATTAAGACTAAAATAAATTACAATACTCCAGGCAAATGTGAGACCAAAACAGGACTTAGAGAAGAAGACCAGATGAACCCGATGGTCTAATTCAAGGGTCCCCCAAGTCCCAGGCAGAGATGGGTACCAGTCCGTGGCCTGTCAGGAACCGGGCCACAAAACAGGAGGTGAGTAGCGGGTGAGCAGAGCTTCCTCTACATCAGGTCAGCAGTGTCATAATATTCTCATAGGAGCGCTGATTCTGTTGTAAACTGGGCATGCGAGGGATCTAAGTTGCATGCTCCTTATGAGAATTTAAAGACTCGTGATTTAATGATTCCCCTCCCCCCTTCATTCGCGGAAAGGTTATCTTCCACGAAACCAGTCCCCGATATCATAAAGGTTGGGGATGACGGGTAATTGACAGGATTTGGTGAAACAGAAGGAATGAAGAAGAGTAATGTTCCTTAGTGGGTATCCAAGGTAGTTTCATTAAAAAAAAAAAAAATGAAAAGAGTAAATATTTAAAAGGAAGTTTTTTGTTTTTTGTTTTTTAAGAAAAGGAAAGACTATTAGATTTGATTTAATTCCATTTTTAATGAGATGGGATGTCTATAGGACATCCAGTTAGAGATATACAGTAATGTCTGGATTTTAGCAACAAGGCAGAATTAGACCAACATGGCCTCTAATCCCAGCTCTTCGATTGGTTTTTGAAGCGTTATTACCATATCCAAGTCTCAGCGTTTTCTTGTGTGTAAAGTAAATGATAAAGACACTGTCTTATTGAATAGGTTTTTATAATACAACAACATTACTGACATAATTTGCATAGTATACAATTCAACCATTTAAAATGTGCAGTTCAATTATTTTTACTTTATTCACAGAGTTGTGAAACCATGATCACAGTCAGATTTCAAATTTTTTCATTGCCTCTAAAAGAATACCATATCCATGTGCAATTAGTCAGTCTTGATTTCCCCCCTCCAAACTTCACACCCTGGGCAATTGCAAGTATACTTTGTATCTCTAGAGATTTTTTACTATTCATGTTTCAAGTTAATTTAATAAAAATGCGGTCTTTGGTGGTTGACTTTTATCACTTAGCATCCTGCTTTAAAGATTCACCAAATATCATACTTTGTTACTAATAATTGTCAAAAAATGTTTCATTGTAAAGATATAGCTCATTTTACTTTTCCATTCATCATTCAATGTGAATATTTGAGACGTTTACATTTTGTAGCCATTAGTTATACTGCTATAATGTTCATGTGCAAATTTTCTGTGTGAACAAATTTTTGTCTTGGGCATACATCTAGGAATGGTAACTTTATATTGAGCTTGTTGAGAAACTGCCAGACCGCTTTCCAGATTTCCTTTCTACCACAGTCTTATGAGGATATCGTTTCTCCACATCCTTATTAACACTTGTATCATCTGACTTTTAAATTATAATTATACATGGGTGTGAAGTGGCATCTCATCGTGTTTTTAATTTGCATGTATCTAATAACAGTGAAGTTATTCCATGTGCTTATTGGATATATATATACATATATGTCTATCAATTATTTATTACATATATAATTTTTAAAACAACTATTCACATGATTAGCTTGTTGTGGACTTCCTTATTTACATATTTAATGTTGAGTTGTCAGAATTTAAAATTCAAATCTTTTATTAGAGTTATAATATGCAATCATTTCTTCAAGATCTATGATATTATCCTTTGAAGAACAAATGTTTTTAATTTTGATGTCAATTTTTCTTTTTTTTCCCCCTCTTGTCATTTGTGCTTTTAGTCTATGAATGTCTTGCTTAAGAAGTCTTGCTTAATCCAAAGTCATAAATATTTACTCAAGCATTTTTCTAGTAGTTCTCTACTTTTCTCTCTCTTACATTTAGGTCTATAATACATTCTGAATTAATGTTTGTATATAGGGTGAGAAAATTCTCCAATTTTATTCATTATTCAATTGGAAAAGAGTACTCCTTTCAGCAAATGATGTTGAGAAAAGCATGTGCATATTTAATGTTTCAAACATCAATTCCTTTCTTCACAACTTTGTTGAAAATCAATTAATTGTAAATATAAGGGTTGCTTTATGGACTAACAATTCTTTTTCCTTTATCTATATGTCTAACCTTATTCTGAGACTAGCCATGACCACTGTATTTTTTAGTAGTTGTGAAATAGAAAATATGACTCCACCAACTTTGTTTTTCTTTTTTAATAATTGTTCTCAATCTGAAGTTTCTTTGTAATTCATATAAATTTAAATATTGACATTTATATTTTTTCAAAAAGTTATTACATTTTGATAGAGGTTTAATTGAATCTTTAAATTATTTGAAGAATATTGTCATGTCAACAATATTAAGTCATCTAATTCATGGACACAAAATTTAAAAAATTGAATTAGGTCTTCCTAATTTACTTCAGCAATGATTTATAGCTCCAAGTGTACATCTTTCATTTTGAGGATAACTTTGTTTTTTAGGTCTTTTGTTCTTTATTTGTAAATATGAAATTATTTTTTTGATGTCATTTTTGATTATTCATTGGAAATACAATTATTTTTATATGTAGATCTTGTTTCCTGAAACTTTTCCAAATGTATTTGTTAGTTGCCAAATATATTATTAGTTTTTAGTGGATGTCTTAAGGTTGACCTCCAACAGACATAATTTTATTTTTTTCTATTTCAACTAATATGCTTTTTATTTTATTGTCTGGTCTAGTTGCTCTGCATAGTACTTTCTATATGATGTTGAGGGGAGGTTGGGAGAGCAAATAATATCAATAAGGATACCTGATCTCAAGCCAGGCAAAGTGGGGACCAAAAGGAGGCCCAAACTTTACCTGTGCAATGACCATTTTTATACCCAATCCTGAATTGTAACCCACGTCTTTAAAATAAAATAAAATGTAAAAAGGAGAGAACATCACTGCATTGTTTCTGATCTTAGGAAGAAAGCATTTCATGTTTCACTGTTAAATATTATGCTCTAGCCGGGCATGGTGGCATGCACCTGTAGTTCCAGATTCTTGGAGGGCTTAGGCTGAAGGAAAGCCTAGGCCCAGTAGGTCAAGGTTGTAGTGGCCATAAGCGTGCCAAAGCATTCCAGCTTGGGCAACAGAGTGAGACTCCAACTCAATAAGTAAATAAATAAATAAACAAATAAATGAATAAATAAATAAATAAATAAATATTATGTTAACCTCTAGGATTTGCATAAATGTTCTTCATAGGATTAACAAACTTTCTTTCTTCCTTTGTTTGTTGAGTGTTTTAATCCAGAGGATTGTTGAATATTGTGAAATGATTTTTCTGTATTTATTGAGATAATAATTTATTGAATACATTTCCCTTCCTTCCTAGTCCACAGTTAGAATGTATAATTCTTTTTATATACTGCTGTATTTTATTTGCTACTATTCTGTTGAGAATTATTTTTGTGCCTATATCCATAAGAGACATTAATTTGTTGTTTTATTTTCTTATATACCTTTGTTTGATTTTGGTGTTAAGCTAATTTAGCCTTACAAAATGGGTTGTAAAGTACTTTTTGCTTCCGATTTTTAAAAAAAACTTGTGAAGAATTGCTATCAAATATTTATCAAATGTATGCTGAAATCCACTCCTGAAGTCATCTGTGTCTGGGTTTTCTTTGTGAAAAGTTTATTTTCAGTTACTAATTCAATCATTTTATTATATGTCCATTCAGATTTTCTGTTTATTTTTAAGTCAAGTTTGTTAAATATGTCTTTCTAAGTTTTCTCCACTTTATCTAAGTTATCTGATATGTTGGCATGCTATACTCAAAATATTTCTTTATAATTTTTTGAAAATTTTCTATAAGCACAATAATCATGCTCTCACTTTCATTCTTAATGTCAGTAATTTCAGTCTTCTCTCTTTTTCTTTGATCAGTTTAGCTAAATATTTGTCAATATCTATGTTTTCAAAACACCAATTTTTTTGCTTCATTTATTTTTCTCTACTGGATTTTTGCTATTTTATTGATTTCCACACTAATACTTGTTATGTCATTCCTTCTGCTTACTTGGAGTTTAGTTTACTTTCCTTTTTCCAGTGTGTTAAGATGCAAGGTTAAATTTGTTCTTATAAAGAAACTAATCATATTGGATTAGGAGCTGCCTTAATGATCTCACTTCATCTTAACTAACTCTTTAAAGACTGTACAAATACAGTCATATTCTGTGATACCAGAAGTTAGGATTTCAGCATTAAAAAATTAAGGAATACAAATTCTAGACCATAACAATTTGTGATCTTTCTCTTTTTTATATAGATATTTGAAACCATCAATTTTCCTGTAAACACTGTTTTAAGTGCAGTCCATACTTTTTGTTAAGCTGTTTCTTCGGTTTTAAAAAAATCTCAGTATTTTCTAATTTCTTTTGGTATTTCTCTTTAGACTCATCGATACTTTAGTAAGATTTTTGAAAATGTGTATGTATTTGAAAATTTTTCAAATTTGTTATATTACTAATTTTTAATTTTATTATATTGTGGCCAGAGAACATAATTTCTATGATTTAAATCTTTTGAACTCGATTGAGACTTTTTATAGCCTACCTATAGTCTACCATGGAGTATGTTTCATGTGCACTTGATAGAATACGCATTCTACCATTGTTTGGTGGAGACTTAACAGTTATATAAGAAAACTAATAGTGTTATTTAAGTCTTATATAGTATTAAAAAACTAAGAGATAACTCTTAGACTTAACAGTTATATAAAGAAAAATAACAGTGTTATTTAAGTCTTCTATTTCCTTATTGATCTTTGCATCATTGAATATTAGATATTTGTATTAGGGTTCTCTAGATAAACAACCCCAATAGATTATCTATCTATCTATCTATCTATCTATCTATCTATCTATCCATCATCTATCTGTTTTTATTTTTACCTATTGGTTCACATGATTAATAAAACCTGAGAAATCCCACAAGCTGCTGTCTGCATACTAAATGCCCAGAAAAGTGGGTGGTAGAGTTAGCGGTCCTGTGAGGCAGAGAGCCAACAGTGTAGAAGCCAGTCTGGGCTTGAAGGCCTACTAAGGGTAGAAAAAGATTGATGTTTCAGCCCAATCTGTCAAGTTGAATTAATTCAACCATCTTCTGCCTTTTTGTTCTATTTAAAGATTTTGTGAGCCTGATGACCATTCACCTAGGGAAGGGCCAGATGGTTTACTCAGACCACAAATTCAAATGCCAATCTCTTTCAGAAAAACTCTCAGACACACCTAGAAATAATGTTCAACCAACTATCTGAATATTTTGTGACTCAGATAAATTTGACACATAAAATTAACCATGATAGTAGCAAAGTCTTCAGCCATTATTGTTTGTCTACAACTACTACAAATTATGTTAATTTTGCTTTCTGTACTTTGGGAATCTTGTGAGATGCATATATGTTGTTAACCCTTATATATTGTGATTAATTGACCCTTTAATCAGAATATAATTTTTTTAATCCCTTAAACATCTTTTGTGTAAATTATCTTCTTTATATTAGTATAGCCATTTTATCTTTTTTATGGTTGCTGTTTACATGATATACTTCTCTCTATCCTTTTGCTTTCAGAATATTTGTATCTTTGAGGCTAAAATATATGTATCATGTAAACAGTATAGAGTTAGACCCTATTTTGTCTTAACTAGCCTAGCAATCTTTGTCTTTACATTGAAATTTTAAAATCCATAATCATTAATGTCAGTATTTATAGATGAGATTTACATCTGCCAATGAACTTTTTTTCTATATGTCCTTCATCTTTTTTGTTGCTGCTGTTCCTCTATTCCTCATTATAGCTTTCTTTTGCATTAGGTATTTATTTTCTAGTATAACATCATACTCTTTAATTGTTTATTTACTATATTTTTAAGCTATTGTCCTTGTTGTAGAGGGGAGAAAAAGTAATAACTTCTCCTTACCTATTACAAGATTATAGTTGACAATTTTGTAACAAAAGATAGATTAACAATAGAAAACCATAAAATTTATTCTACTAAAGTTTTATGTGACAAGAGAGTCTTCAAAAATAAAGACCTCAAGACCCATAGAAAATATTTTTATGGTTATGTTTAATAAAGAATGGACATCATATAAGTGTGATTGGACAAAAAGTATGGTCTAATAGTAATAAAATCAGGGGAAACTTAGCAAGGTCTGTTTGTTCAGATACTTCTCTGTGTCTCTGTGTCTTGTTCTTCTACTCAGGGCATAAGGCAAAACACCTCTCACATGAGAGTCTTCAGGCAAGATGGAAGGAATAATTCTTGTTATAGCCTCAGAGAAACAAAGCAGAATAAGGTCATAGAGTGACATCTCTGTTTATGCAAGGTGACATGTTTTGGAGTATCATATTTTGAGCTCTACCAGTGGTTGACTGAAACTTTATCATATCTATCTTAACTTGTTAGACTACACATTAGATTTATGCTAACTTAGCTCTAGAGATAAAACAAAATGTAGAGTCCTTACCCATGTATAGATCTTTTCCTTGTTCCTTCTTTTTGTGCTATCATTGCTATGTATATTTCATATACATATATATGTATATGTATGTATATATATATATATAGAGAGAGAGAGAGAGCAAATCCAAAAATATATTGCCATTATTAGTTTATAAAATTTTACTTATTAAACATACATAAGTAAGAAAAATAAACATATATATATATATATATATTTGTGTGTTATATTAACCTTCTTATTTGAAATTCCTGGTGGTCCCAATTGTTCTTTTATAATCTTGGATGGCAGTGATCTTAGCAGGACTATTTTTGATTATCTCTTTCACTGAACTCTTGCTTTGCTGCCTGCATCATACCCAACTGTATCATACCTTGGTTTTAGGCTCCATTAAGTACAGATTGTTTTATCTACTGTTTAAAAAAAAAATGTTTCACAGCCCGAAACAAATAATTTCTGACCCCTTTACTATTACATTAGGCAAGCCAAAGATTAAGGTTAGTATTTGAGATTTATTCTGACTCCACAAGGAATTTTTTTTTTAATTTTATTATGTTATTGTGGGGGTACAGTTAGGGGTTAGGCATACAAAAATGTTTCGTTCAGGTACCCTTGTTGATAAGAGGTGTCTCCCCATCCCCAGACAGATACCCACCACCATTAATCCCATCCCCCTCACCCTGAGTTTATAGTTTTGTGGAAAAAATAGATATTGGACAAATAAGAGTTTGATGAGAACTAGAGTCATCAATATAGCATTTTTAAAAGCATATGATTATGATTAACTTTATAATGGAAAATTCTTAAACTTAGAACTAAAAGATAAATGGTAATTGCATAGCTCAAGGAATAAAGGCAGAGAATACTAACAGCAGAGGGAATAGGGTAGGCAAACATTCAAAAACAGAACAAAGCCCTTCAAAACTGGATCACGGTGAATGTGGGAGAGAATGAAGCATGATGAGGAAGATGAGGGTCTCAAGAGAGGCAGAGTGTAGATAATGTGAGACTTCTGGAGTTTATTGTAAGTACACTGGAAAGCCACTGAAGGGTGTTAAGAAAATTAGTTTACATGACCTAATTTTATAACAAACATATAAACCTAAATGTACTTGTAAGAATGGATTAAAATGGGGTGAGTAGTAATTCTAGATATATAAAGGCTTGTTATGTAATTAAATACATCAACAGATGTAAAAACAAAAACCACATGATTATATCATTAGATGCAGAAAAAGCTTTTGATAAAATCCAACACCCCTTCTTGATAAAAACCCTTGAACATCTAGGTATACAGGGAACATTCCTCAAAATAGTAAAAGCCATCTATGAGAAACCCACGGCCAGCATACTTTCTTCTTTTCACTAACCACTCTTGGTCAAGATGTTTTTGGTCACGGAATGTTTTTCCCTCTTCCATCTACATTTTTTTTTTTAAATTATAAAGATGTGGAGTACAATTCAGGGTTAGGTATACAAACATTGATTATGCGGGTACCCTTGTTCTTCCATCTACATTTTTAAGAACTGTTTTATTCTAGCTTATATTTAATTGTCAGCTTCCTTGATACCCTCTTTAGAAGCAGGAAGCACAGGTTATAAATCAATATGAGCAAACACTTTGCTGTCTCATTTTGAAAAAAAATTGTAATTAAAATTCATGGAAGAAAGATTTTCTAAAGTGGTGAGTTGCCTTTCTAAGATATTACCATGTCTTATTTTAGAATGTACTGTTGGTAATTAATCTACATTATTAAATAAGATTCAGTTCACTGGAGTCACTGAATAATTACTGTGTTGGATAAGTATTGTTTTTGTGAGATTGTTAGTTTTATCACATGTGCTAAGTTGCTTTTAGGAAGTAGCCTCAGCATTATTTGAAAAGAGATGGAAAATACTTTGTATGTCACAAATCCAGTAAATTTATGTTTAAGGGAATGCCACTAATATTGTACATTTTCCCTGGGTAATTTTTAAAAATTTAAATGTAATAAATACATGTTAACAAGAGTTATTCCTTAATAGGCTCCTATTTTTTCTTCAGGCACTGTGACAGAGAAACTTTTCCCAAAGATTATGACATAGAGGGTCCTGAGGAAGTAAAAAAATTGTGTAATTCGACATATAGGCGACTTGGAAGTGATGAACCCCCAGTAAGTATTTGCTGCTATTTCTTTTGTTTGAAGTCTGGAATCTTTGTCCTAGTGAAACACATGAGAATGAAAAGGGGGAGCATTTTTGCAGTCCCACCCCCCTTAGCTCTGTTAGTTACTAAAGCAGGTCACAGCCACTGTGTGCTTCAGCAACACTGCCTGTGAAATGTACCTGCTTCATAAGGTGATTGGGGCAATTAAATGAGATGAAGCAAGCAGAGTGCTTGACACAGTGCCTGACACATAGTAGGTGCTTGGGGAACTGTTACTGTTGTAATGATGCTGTTGTTCATGCTGCAATGGCATCTTGCTAGATGTCTCCTTTCACCTCCACAATGACCCTGTGAAGTAGGTATTATTATGTCTGAGAACCTAAATGTGAAAGGTCATGCCTGAGGTGGCAGAGAGAGAGGAAGGGAGAGAAAGAGCGAGAGGGGTGGGGAGCAGGGACAGCAGTGACCAAGGATTTGTGAGTGTGTGAGTTTGAGTTTACTCATGGGACCCACTGGAGAGAATCTACCAGAGCCCTCTTGAAAGAGGCTACCTGGGAGTAGGAGTCAGGGGATTCGTGGTGCAGAGTCCCAGCACAAGAGACCCTCCCAATACCCAAAGCTCAGGGAAGGAATTATATCGGCCAGGAGGAGACTGGCTTTCAGCAAGCTGCATTTGGAAGTCCTCAGTGAGAGAATCTTTGAAAACAATGACAAAAGACACTTCTCAAAGGAAGACATACAAGCGACCAACAAAAATATGAAAAAATGTTCAACATCACTAATCATCAGAGAAATGCTGATCAAAAATGTAATGAGATGCCATCTCATACCAGTCAGGATGGCTTTTGTTAAAAAGTCAAAAAACAACAGATGCTGGGGAGGATGCAGAGAAAAGAGAATCTTCCTATACTTTTGGTGGAATGCAAGCTAGTAAAACCCCTGTGGAAAACAGTTTGGAGATTTCTCAAAGAACTAAAACTAGACCTACCACTCAACTCAGCAATCCTACTACCAAAGGAGCACAAATCACTCTTCAAAAAGTGTGCATGTTTATTGCAGCACTATTCACAATAGCAAAAGCATGGTACTAACCTAGGTTATCCATCAATAGTGGAATGGATAAGAAAAATGTGACACATGGAATATTATGCCTCCATAAAAAGAATAAAATCATGGATGCAGCTAGAGACCATCATCCTGAACGAATTATCACAGAAACCGAAAACTGAATACCACATGTTCTCTCTAATATGCGGGAACTAAACACTCTAAGCACACAGACACAAGGATTGGAAAAACAGACACTGGGACACTCCTAAAGGGAGGAGATAGAGAAAGGGATAAGGGCTGAAAACATCCACTGGGTACCATGTCCACTACCTGGGTGATGGGCACAATAGAAGCCCAAGCCTACCATCACACAATGTTCTTCTATAACAAACCTGCACATCTACCTCCTGAATTAAAATAGAGAGAAACAAAGACAAAAGTGTCCTAGAAGAGGAGTCAATTTTGAATGCCATCCAAGCCCAGGGGCACTGGATCAAGAGGGCAAGGGCCACTTTCAACATTAGCACTCTGATTTCTCCCCATCAGCCTGGCCCTAGAGGGGAAAATGGAGGGAGACAGCCAGGCTCCACCCACTGCAAGCTTCCAAGCCTAAAGCAGGTGGGACCTCCTGTCTACTACGGTTATATGTTTTGATTAGTTCACTGAACTTGAAACTTTCATAACTAAAATCCCTCTTGAGATTTGAAGGGCCCAGAAAAGCCATGAGACTTACCTAAGATTTTCATCAAACAAAAGGAAAGAACTAGCTGTCCATGTGGGAGGGCAATGGTGGTTTGATTAAAATAAAGTTGCTTCATGATTGCATCTTACTGATGCAATAGGACCAATTCAATAAGATGTTTATGTTAAAAGTGCTTCATTTCATTCTCTGGACAACTCTTCAGGCAGGTATCAGACATGACCCACATTGTATAGATAAGAAAACTGGGGCCGAGTGAAGCTTAATCACTGGTACAAAGTCAAACAGTTACAAAGTATATTGAAAATTAAAATCCATTTTTCTTCTCTGGCTCTAAAATCTGAAATCTTAGAAACTTTCCAAACTGTGTCTTGGAATACCAAACTGCCCCACTTCTAGTTCATTGGTCTTTTTACTCCTCACACTGCATCCTCCTTGCAGAAAATAAAGCTGATTATTTTTTGCTCTGGCTTGGGTATTGTATGTATCTCACTGCATATGTGTTGAGGCTTTGATTTCTTACATCTTAGCTATAACTTCTGTCCTATTTCCTGCATTATGTCCACACACATGCTGGCTAGCCTTGTTCCCATCTGTTTTCCCTCCTGAATGCCTTCTTAACATTTTTGTTTTGTTTTGTTTTGTTTGTTTGCAAGATTGCTGCTGAGTGGCTGCTTCTTACGTCCACCAGCATTTCCATTGAGCTGATCAAAGGTCTCCTCGTTTTTAAATGCTGCTGCTGCGGCTAATGTGAGCATCATTTATTTGTGACAAAATTTAAAACGGGACTCTCTTTGCCTGCATTTTGGCTAAGGCTTCAAAAGTCTAAGAACAAAACAATAGCCTCATGTGCCAAACTGAAGAAGAAGGTCACTTATGCGAAAGCCTCAAAGAAAGTGGTTCTATTCAACTCCCACTCACATGAAGGATATAAGAGGATTGAAACGCAAGAAATCAAAAGAGGAGTTTGATAGTAGAAAGAGGGTTTTGAGAAGAGTGTTCTCTAAAGTCTAATCTGCAAAGCTCCTTAAATTTCTGGTGAAGCGTCAGACCCAGGATCTGGTGATCCGTCTGAAGAAGCAGAGCACAAAGAGGGAGGCAGCTCCATGCCCCCTAGAGTTGGGCAAGGATGTGTGAGTGCTTGGGTTCAGTTGTGGCTTCTGTGGCTCGGATATTGGCCATGTGGAAGAGGAAGATGACAAGGAGCCGTTTCAGAGTGTGTCCAAGAGCAATTCTTGTAGGGATAGGCGGGGAGCTGGCTGGATTTCCAGGGGCATTCAAGTCCAGCATCCTGTATGATGGGACAAGTCAATGAATGTTCCCAGAGGGAATCCCAAAGTCTACCAGAACATCTCAAGAAAGTTGACTTTGAACATTCACCCTGCCTGAGAGGGCCAAAGATAGACATGACTGGAGAAAACCAACACAAGATTACATTCTGCCATTCCTACATTTACCTCTCTCTGTTTCCTCATATCCTCACACTCTTGGCATCAACCCTCAATGAGACAGAAGCTGGTGGGGAATAGGGAAGAAGTCCAAGTGGGACAACTGAGAAGAAGCCAACCGTGCCCCTGCAGTAGACCAGGCCAAGCAGGCCTCAGGTGGAAGAGTGAATCTTTAACTTTAAATGAAGTTTAAGTTTATTTGGAACTGGCATTTTATTTATCTCAGTAAGACTCTTCAGGGACAGAAGTAGCCAGAGAATTTTAATGTTATCTGAAAGTGACTAGATAAGCTCTGGGACCTGTCTGATATTTTATCAAGGAACGCAAGAAAGGACTAGTCCCTCCAAATAACTATGGGTGGGCAGTGATGAAGAATAGATTTGTTTTCTGATTGTACCTTCTTACCAATTTCCACTTGGTCAGTGAGCCAGTTACCTGTTTGTATGTAAAAGAACAGCCCATTCTTATCATCCCTCTCTATCTCCTTTGCCTTATTTTATGGACTTAAATTACTAGAATATTTTAGACTTATTTAATTGTCTGTCTCCCCTACTAGAATGCAAGCTCCATTGAAAGCAGGACTTTGGTCTGTTTTGTTCCCTGTTGAATCCCTAGTTTCTAGAAGAATGCCTGGCACATAATGGCCACTTAATAAATATTTGTAGAAAGGAAGAAAAGGAGCAAGGAAGAAAGGAAAGAAGAGAGAGAGAGAGAGTGGGAGGGAGGGAGGAAAGAAGGAAAGGAGGAAGGAAGGAAGGACTTCATTCAGCAAACATTTTTGATGTCCCATTACTTCGCCAGGCATTAGCTAAGTGCTAGGGTAAGAAATAGAAATCAAAACAAAGATCTTGTAGGTAAAGGACTCATAGGTTCACAGTGGAAATGGAGACACATAACCATAGTGACAAAAGATATGATTGATGCTATGACAGGAAGAAGAGCAGGATGCTGTGAGGTGCCCCCGAACTGCAGCAGGCAGTGGAGAGGTTCAGGGACTGCTTCCTTTGAGGTGTCTGAGCTGAATCTTAAAGAAACCGTTTCTTGGTGAGATCTAGAAATATACCACTCAAGTTTCAGTGGTGGGATAATCAGTTTTCTATGCCAGTGGTCCCTCAGGTTTAAAGAAACTGAGTGGGGCCGTGGAGGAACTAGATTCACAGGGGAACTGTAATTCAAGCCACTGGGTTTGCTCTGTCTTTTTTGAAGCAATTATGAATAATGGGATTCTAAACTCTGGTATTTTGTTGGGACTTCATTCAGGTGCGACATATCTGTACCAGAGTGAATTCCAAGCAAATCAAAATTAGTACGAGGACGTCTATCATGTTTCTTCAATTGGTAAAGCCCCTCACCCAAGGATCCTCACAGCACTACCAAAGGCCCTGTCACAATCAGTTATGTTACCCTCAAAGCGTGTTAGACTGATATTAAAGTGAGAGCCACTAAGAAGCTAAAGAAATACCATTTCTGAGGAAGGTGCATATTGAATCCCATAAACGTGGAAGGATTAAGTACAGAGCACGTAGGATGCTGTATATAGAAAAAGAGAACTTGTGAGACATAAAGGGACAAGAAATATATGAGCAATTTTGTTGAACAGATTTTTTTATAGAGCTAACAGATCAATACCAAGGCATATCTGGAACTAACAGGACCACATTGATGGGCAAATTAGGCTAATATTAACAGCATCACAATCATTTTGGATTTTAAAGTGGCAAATAAATGAATAGTTCAAACATTTGCTAGCATTCATTTTATGATTAGATTAATAATCGCTAAATAGGCCTAAATATGAGCCTTTTTAATGGATGAAAATATGACATTCAAAAAGTAATGACCTTAAAAGGGATATAAAAGGGTATCATTATACCAGATATAAGAAATTCAATTATCATTTACTTGATTGGTTCAGGTAATTTTTTCTTTAATTTTTTTCTTTGATTGACCTGGTAGAATAGTATTTTGACCAGTATAACCTTACAGATGCTTCCTGCATTCATATCTAAGCACCTGAAAGAGGCATGTAAGTTAAATTTTTGTAAATTGAATGATTTTAAATGCCATTGTAAGAGAACTACTTAAACCAGGAGAAAGGAGGAAGAGGGAGGTTTGGGGACAGTGGGTTGCTGAGCTAGAGTCCTCTCTTGCTTCTTGTCCCCATAATCTCTGAGCGTGGGGTTGATGTCACTGGGTTCGGCACGCTCACCTAGAACTTCTTTGGATCGTCTTTTCCCATATCACCATAATCACATCTGCCTTTCTTGTTCCAAGTATTCTTGTTTTCTACTGCATGTCTCAGTTTATTTATTCTAGCAAATATCTTCTCTGTCATTTCCAGGGAATGAAAGCAGGCCACCTGCCATTTTGAGCCTATCTTTCTTCTTTGCCGCTCCTTTTCTACATCAATAATCATGCCCTAATTTAACTCTTAGAGAAACTAGGTTTTAATTTTTCATGTATATTAGTTTGCTTAAGTATGTATAATTGTTGCAATGAACAGATGAGACTTATATGTGCAATTATGCACATGTACACACACACACACACACACACACACACACACACACACACACACATCTATATTCTTTGCCTCAGCTGCCTATTTACTCTGCTTTGTGGAGTTAGTTCTTTCTTTATGCTTGGATTGAACCGTGTGTAGGTTCTTAGTTTTTATGGTCAATCTCAGATAATAAAAAGTCTATTGGTCACATTTCAATAGTTAAAATATCTCATCGAAATGATGAATTTCACCTAAGGTGAAAGCATTTCTTCTCCCCTGCAGCCTGTTTTGGGCTGGGAAAGTCAGTACGGGGAGGTGGGGGTGAGGGATGGGACTGATTTTCTATTTTTTTGCCTGCCCTGCTCTTCCCTTCCTTGAGACAACAAGCCAACTAGAAGTTCTTTTGTGACTATTTTATAAATATTAATTATTTAATCAAAATTATTTTGTGGCAAGAAATTGTTTTGTTATCTGAGAGTAATTAGAAAAAAATAAATGAGAATTGTCCAAAATGTATTTCTTCTAGGTACAGGAAAAGAACCATCCTATAGAAGCTTGCTTGAACAGGTAGTGGGGAAAAACAATGAAATTATTTTTCTTATTGCACCCCACAAGTTCAAGTAACACAAAATGGTGATGGTTACAGTTGTGGGGCCTCTCTGTCATTTTAAAAAATCTGTATATGGTACTGCTGAGTTAACCTACATGTGAAAATAGAGCCAAAATTTCTAGGGGCAAAACTACTGAAAAATAAGAACGTCTTTTTTTGATGGCTTTTAAAGATAAAGCCCTCTAACAAGATCTTGTTTTGTTTTTGTTTTTTTTTTTTGGCGATGGTGCAAAAAAGCTACATGTGGTGGGGGAGTGCTGTTTAACAGGCTAAAATAAGGCTATTCCTTAGTTATGACTGAAGATCTAAGATAAAAGGTGCCAACTTCTCCTTTATTATAAAATGAGGTGCCAACCCACCCGTGTAGAACATGCAGATCATCTGGGCAGTAACTGGCTTGGGGTTTCTTGGTCTTTCATTTCCCTTGAAGATTTAAAAACAAACAAACAAACAAGACTGAAATTGAAGAGATCTGGCCAAAAGAATTTAGAATTTGGAGGAGTCATCTGGAGAAAGCATGCATGCTGTGAATTCCACTTCTCTTGTCCCCATAGGGTAGGAGTGGAAAGTGTCCCCTTCCCTTCAAACCTGAGGGTGGGGTCTCAAGAATACCATCCAGGGAATTTGATAAGAATCTCCTGGAGGTTGGGGAACTTGATGGGTTGGAATGTCACTCGTACTTGACAAAAGGCTATGTAGGCTAGAGGGTTCCAGAAGAACCTGAGGCATCAGAGAGAAAATTTTGCCGTCACTGTGGATCAGTGGAGTATGCATTCTGGAGTCTATAAAGAACCCAGGAAATAATTGTCAATTGGAGGTCCTGTAAAATGAAACTTGCCAACAGAGATTCTGCCAGAGGCAAATCATCCTTAGCAGAGCAAGTCTGGCTATCCTTAAATGTGTAACTTGAGAAGAAGTCATAAGTGACCTCTTCGTTCTCTGTAGCAGTTACCCAGGTTATGTGTCTATTGGCTTTTCTTAAGTGCAGCATGTATGGGGTGAGTTCATTCTGGAAGATTAGAAATTGGGACTTTAACAGATTGATTCTCAGGAAAACAGGGAATAAGAATGATATTATGAAGTAAGTGTCCTATATACGTTAGGTATTTTTTAGATTATCATTTGACTCAAGCTAGAGTTTATTATGCAAATTGAATGGAAATGTTAGTGATTATCCTGTGAGTTTGTGCTGTGCTAATTTAGCTATCTCACATACCAAATTGCCAATCTCCAGTTTATGATATACATATATATAAAGCCCAAAAGACTTTTAAACATATGGACGTGCTTTTATGAATTACCATCCTTATGTCAGGTTATGAACATTCCTAAACCACAGAGATTTTTCACATTAAGATGGTGTAGGATTAGGTTTGCCTACATGCAACAGAAACCACAAATCAACAGAGGCTGTTCACATAAGGTTTTATTCTTCTGTGTAAAAAGTCTGGAGGATAGCAGGCCAGGACTGTTACGAAAGTTCCACACATTGTCAGAGACAGATTCCTTCCAACTTTACGGTCTGCCCTTCAGGACCCAAGATGGCTGCTGGAAACCAGTCATTATGTTCACAGCCCATGCAACAGGAAGAGAAAAAGAAAATAAAGACTTTTCTTGGATGTTGTATTCTACTTCCACTACACCCCATTGTCCAGAAATAGTCATTGGTCATATCTAAGTATAAGGGAAGCTGGAAAATATGCAATACCATATAACCAGATGAAAAGTGAGGATTCTATTACTGATGAAGAAAGAAGGTCTAGTATTGGGGTATACCATTTGCTTCTATTACACGAAACACAGAGGTGGGATTTCGAGTTGAGTTTCTCGATCAGATGGTTTCTCCTTGATTCTTGGCTCCACTAGATAATAAGCTGTCACTTTGGTTCAGAGTCTAAAATTTTCCATGTTTTTATTTCCTCATTTGCAAAGTGAAAATAATGGAGTTGCCATGAGCATTTAATGTGAAGACATTTAGAATGGTGTCTGGCTATGTGCTGTTGTGATTGCCATTATCCCCATGATTTACTATGACATACTAAGCTATAGCTAGTATAGCCTCTGGAGTTTGTTTACTACTCCAGTCCTAGAATCTACAATGATGCATAGATTCTTCATAGATATGTATAGTTGGATGAATGAGTGAGTTGGATTGCATGAGTTTTGAATCATGGAGCTTCTTTCTAGCAGATCTACCTGGGCATTACTGAATGTTTCATTACTGAATGTTTTATCCTCAGTTTTTCCCTTACTTAAAATGGAAATAAATTATGCTAAGCGTTATTCACTTGACACTCCCCCTAGATCCTCTTTCCACCCTTCTCAGTCTGCTCTGTACCAAGGAGGCTGGCCTTTATGGATCACCTCAAGGAACTCCTATGCCCTCTGGCTTTCTGTAGGGGTTGGCTCATTGGAAGAACTGGAGGGTGATTGGAGGTGGGAAGAAGAGTGAGCTTGGACATTTATTCCTGTGGTTTCCTCCCCGCAGGACCAAGGTTTGGCCGTGGCTGTATGTCTGTTCTGAAAGCCACGACTATCAGGTAGCCCACTCACTACAGCTGTAATTTTTTCTGGGTTCCAGTAATTGTTCTATCCTATGGTTCTCCACTATTGCTCTCTTCATGGTACTTCAACATCGTTTGTTGATTTTCTTAATGCTTGCCACACTTTTATAAATAGATCCTTCATTAAATTATTCTCAGTTCCCCATTTGATTGTTCTTTTTCTTCGGAGACCATGATTGATGCTCAATATTCATAGTGTTGCTTTGAGTATTTAATGAAATTATACATACAAAGTGCTTAATACATCGTCTGGCACAGAATAAGCACCCAATAAACTTTAGCTCCACTAATGCTATGATTATCTGTTTCCTTTTACTTTTCTATTTCATGTTTGGTAGTATCTTTGTTTCATACACTTTCAAAGAGTTTGTTGATTTGTTGAGCTATTTTACTGCTGAAAATGGTCAGAACATATCTAAGCTTAATTTTTTTAGTCAATATTAGGCCTTCAGATAAAATGGTGGCTACTAGTAATTTCCATATATATATATGGAAATAAAATATTTGAGACCTTATATAGTGTCCTCTACCATTGACTTATGAACCTGGAAATCTAAGAGGAAGAGTATCTGAGCCAAGGGTATGAGGATCAGAGTTGGAAACTGGGCAGGGAGTCAAGAGGTTGAGATCTTTGAGAGCAGTGCCCTGAGAAGCGAAGGATCTAGAGAGCCATGGAGTAAACCAGTGGACCAGGGCTACAGACTATAATCAAAATTATTTTGATTAGGGTAGATTCCTAGCTATAGCAGAGTCTTATTACTAACCCAAAGTGGACAAAAGGTATCTGACTATAGCTATGATACACTTGCAGTTAAAGTCTCCAGGTTTCTAAAGAGTGGTCTCTCTTCTTTTAAACATAAAATAGAGTAGAATTAATGTTTTCTGGGGCTTTTTTGGATATCTTGGGGAACTTAATCTTTGAGTTCAGGGAAAGTAACAGGTTTTCTTGGTGCTGAGTTTTGGTTCTCTGCTCTGAACCTCCAGATTAGTGATTTTTTAGAGTTTTGTATGGAAAAAATGTTGAATCCTTTACATCCATTTTTTGTTCTTAAGATCCCTTAGATGCTAGCCATGCTATTCTGCAATTGGTTTGAGTACATCTTACAATTTGCAAATTTCTCCCCACAGTAATAATTGCTTAATAATTCACTGAATTATCCTCTATAATAGAGAATAGATAATGATGAATGATAATGATGATGATGGTATCTGAAGTCTTTGTGATTTACAAAGTGATCACTACAAATATTTTCTTACTTAGAGAATCAAAGATATACCAACCCTGAGAAGGATAAAGAAGGAAATAGAAAATAGGTAGAGTTATTTAATTGAATACAGTGCTTTCTGTTTCATAGAAACAACCAATTTGTTTTTACTTTTCAACAACACACAGTAAGTACTTGCCATTTTTACATATTTACAATGAAATAATTGATGGTGATGAGATATTATTTTTTCATGTCAACTGGAGTCCACAAAATTCTAATGTACTTCAATATAAATATGTTTTAGTAACTGACTATTTTAGGAAATTAATTCATTTTTCTATATGTGCTTGTTTTTTTCTAGATTTGGATATCGGAAACACATGAACAGATGTCACAAGTTTATTTAAACAAAGAATTGGCTGAAATAAAGAGCAAGGCCTTGTTGAATGAGGAAACAATGAGCTCTGGGATTATTGAAAGGTATGAATACTTACAGAACATGCACATGCAGGAAAGGATTTGTATAAGTAGCAAAGTAGTATAGTGGCCCCAGCTACACAACATAGGAACACATCAAGCGCTTTGGCCTCAAACTTTCATGCTTTCTGCAAATGCTGTTCCCTTTGTGTGGAATTCTCTTTTCCTTGTTGTTTACCAATCAACAATCTATTCATTCTGGACTCAGCTAAAATGTCATCCCCCTCCCCTTTATTTTTTGGTAGAGATGAGGTCTCACTATGTTACCTAGGCTGGTCTCGAATTCCTGGGCTCAAGTGGTCCTCTCACCTCAGTCTACCAAAGTGCTGGGATTACAGGCATGAGTCACCGCCCCCAGCCATCATTTCCTCTTTACACGTTTCTTCTAGACCAGGGTTCTGACTATCTAGGTGTGAACCTCAACTCTACAATTTATTATGAAAGTTATTTGGTGTTTATGATCCAGTGTGTTCACCTATAAAATAGGAATTATAAAAGTGCGTACTTCATAGTGTTGAAATAAAATGTGAAGTGTGATAGAAATATTGCCAGACATGCAGTAAGAATTAGGTAAGCTGTTCTTCTATTTTTGCCCTGAGTATTTTATGTCCTACATAACAGGGAGACTTGCATTCGAGTTATTTATATGTATGTTTTTCATCCTAGATAGAGAGTTCTTTAAGGGTAGGGACTGTTTCTTAGTTATAGCTGTAGTGCTTCTCATGGAAGTACATGACATAGCCTTTGTCTTACACTGTAATTATTGAAAACTACAGTCAAAGTAATGATTAAAATGCTAAAATTTTCATATATTTTGTGGGACATTTTAT
Source organism: Tarsius wallacei (assembly GCA_963574415.1). Lineage (NCBI taxonomy): Eukaryota > Metazoa > Chordata > Mammalia > Primates > Tarsiidae > Tarsius > Tarsius wallacei. The sequence goes on along the minus strand of CAUYQG010206770.1, from coordinate 6,457 downwards.
TTTGCAAAGTGCATAAAAATTGCAAATATGAAAACGCTTTAAAAATAATCATCATAACAATTCAACTCCAAATTAGTTTTGTGTGGCTTTCAAAGTTTATACATGGCAGTCTAACAAGTTTTCTAAAAATTGTTACTTTGTTCCAGGGTGACTGGATTGCCTGCCACAGGCTTTGGAGCTGTCTTTACTAGACATCCACCAGATCGAAGCAAAATGTTAGTAGTCTCTAAACTGATGCGGATTGTACAAATGTTCCTTGACTCAGAAAGTTTGTTTCTAGTGGTAAAGGTGTGAGGGGTGTGCTAAGGTCAACAGCATTAAGTTATTTCCATCAGTTTGCATAGCATTGACAATAATAATAATCCTTATCTATAACAATTTGCAGATTCCACATTTGCAAATTTTTCTATTCCTCAAAATCTGTGTATTCGTAACCCACAAATGAATACTTGTGGTTCTGTTGTTGCCATTCATAACTGTGTGCAGAGCAGCAAAAATTTAAGTCACCAGATTTGCACAGCTCCAGCTGAGGTTGAACAGAGTGATGTCCTGCCTTTTTGTTTCAGCTCTCATGTTATAAACAAGTGTCTTTTTCACAGTCTACTTAATGCCATGGTTTTCAAACTTTTATGCTTTTTGTTGGTGATCTTATTGTTTGAAATGTCCCCAAAGCATCATGTTGAAGTGCTATCATGTTCCTAAGAGCAGGAAGACTGTAATGTGCTTTTCAGAAAAAATACAAGCTTCGTTTAGAAACGAGTTGTAGTACTGTTGGCAGTCAGTGTCATGTTAATAAATCAAAAACGTTAAATACAGTGTCTTGAAGCAGAAACACACAAAAAAACAAGTTACATATTGGTTAATTGGTAAAAAATATTGTGACCAGAGGCTCACAGGAACCTAACTCTGTATTTTCTCTAAGAGCAATGGTTCAATATTTGTTGACTCAGTGTTTGTGGCCACTTCATGGAACATTACTGTGACCTATGAGAATTGACTACCAAGCAAGAGACTACGATTTTTACTGATAAAATAAATTTATTTTGGGGTCAGCATGAATTCTTACTACAAAAGAAAAAAGAAATTTCTTATCCACTCATCTTTCTAAAGAAGACAAATTTTCATAATGTACAGATAAGTGATAGGGATTTTTACTTATGAGGGGGGACTCCAAAAACCTGGAATTTATAAAAAATGTGTATTTTTACATGTTTAAACTTCACTCACCTTCAAAGTACTATCCATTTGATGCAATACACCTATCAAGACACTTTTTCCACTGCTCAGTTTTTGAACTCTCAATTTTGATGGCTTTTAGTGCTTCTGCCATTTTCTGTTTCACCTCTTTCACATCGGCACAATGTTTCCTTTGAGGACATTTTTCATCCCAGGAAATAAAATGTCACTTGGGGCAGGATTGGGTGAATAGGGAGGGTAGGGCTTGGGAGTCATACAATTTTGGTCCCAAACTGCTGAATATAGAAAAGGAACAGTAAAAATACAGCATAAAAGATTATAAGTGGTATACCTGTCTAGTGTACTTACCATGAATGGGGCTTGCAGGACCAGAAGTTGCTCTTGGTGAGTCTGTGAATGAATGTGAAGGTCTAGGACATTATCATCCACTACTGTAGACTTTATAAATACTGTACACTTAGGTTACACTTAATTTATGAAAAATATTTTTCTTTCTTCCAAAAGAAATTCACCTTAGCATTTTGTAAATTTTTTTTACTTTATAAGCTTTTTAATTTTAAAACCTTTTTGACTCTTGTATTAGCGGCTTAAAATACAAACTTTGTATCTCTGTACAAAAATATTTTTCTTGATGTCCTTATTCTATAAACTTTTTCTATTAATTTTTTTTACTCTTATAACTTTTCTGTTAAAAATGAAGAAACAAACACACATTATCCCAGGCCTACACAGGGTCAGGATCATCAATATCACCATCTTTCACCTCCACATTTTGTTCCACTGGAAGATCTTCATGGTCAATAACACGCATGGAGCTGTCGTCTCCTATGATAACAATGCCTTCTTCCAGAAGACCTCCTGATGGAGGTCAAAACAGCCTGTGCTGTTTTACAGTTAACTTAAAAAAAAAAAAAAGTAGGAGTACATGCTAAATAATAAAATTATAGTATAGTAAATACATAAGCCAGTAACAGTTGTTAATTACGATTATCAAGTATTATGTACTGTACATAATTGTATGTGCCCTATTTTTCCATGACTGGTAGCACAGTAGGTTTGTTTAAAACAGCATCACCACAGACACATGAGGAATGCATCGCATCATGATGTTACAGTGATGACAATGATGCTAGGCAATAGAAAATTTTCAACTCCATTATAATCTTATGGGACCTCTGTAGTAAATACTGTCCAGTCTGTGATTGACTGAAACATTGATATTGGGCATGACTCTATTTTAGTCTTTCCTTTCGGACTGGTCAGATTCTCACAGGAGCCTTCTCAATCTCCCTTCTGAGGGGTGAAGAGTTGGTTCCTGTGTCTTAGAGTGAGCAGGGGAATGGGGCTAGAATATCAATACGAATCTTTCATTGTGTATGGTCACTGATTGAATTGTGTTGTTGATCCAGTACTTTTTTGCTTGCCCTTTCTGGTAAACAAGTTTCTAGTTTCTGGAGTAGAGGAGGGGCAGTTACCCTGCAGTTGGGAGTGGGGAGGAACTTTGAAGCTCTACTTTACTTTTCAGATAGCTTTTCCTGCAAGGCCTTTGTGGACTTAGGATTCAGTTTTCTGCTAAATCAGAAACTGCCCGAAAGAAGGTCCCTATAGAAATCTAGAATAAATTTAGTTTAGCATAGTCTTTTTGCCTCAACACAACCATTTTTGCTTAGACTTTGTCCTTGACATGCTTTGGATCTAGCACAGGTGAGACATAGATACAACAAATTTCCAATAGGCAGGCTTTAGGAGGTGTTCAAATATTTTAAAATTACATTTTGCTATGGGCCAAGTGGCAGCCTACCCCACCCCCTCAGCAAATCTCCATCAGATGCAAGACCAGGACAGTCCAACAGCCCAACTTTTCAATTCATGGTTTAGCATAATAATCTCTAGGAAACTTGCAGGCTCCTTGTAGAAAGCGGAAGGTCAAAGATCACCCCTTGGCTGACTGAAGTCATAGAAATGATAGTAAGACCACATTTTTGCTAAAGAAGATTGTGGATTATAAATGTCTGACAAGTCTCTTGCAGGAAAAGCCCCTCAACCTTGTCTTCCATCTAGCCCTCCACCATGGCAGCGATCATGTGACTAACCCACTCATCTGCCTGAAGTCTATTACCTGAGGTCAGTACCTGTGCTTATCTGGCCCTTTGTGAGGATGTGGAGCAGACCAATACCCAATCACCTTAATGACTTTCCCCTTCAAAGGGAAGGATTAAAAGGACTCAACCATGAGCAACCAATGGCCATTGCCTTGCTAAGCTGTGGTGTGGCCATGTGCTCTTTGAGCTATGGCCAGGCCATGTTTTCTTAAGTGTCGGCCTCCTCTCTCACCTTGGGGAAGTGACTCTCCTCTCTCTCTCTCTAATTTACTTTCTAAATAAACTATATTTTCTAATCTAACTTCTGTGCAATTCTTTTCATCTTTCATACAGCACTGGATTGCACACCAAATACCCCACATCTCCAGCGGGCCTGACCTAACATTCTGGAGGCCTTCCTGGGAGTGTGACCCTAACACTGCCTGTCCATCTTCTCTTGAGCTTCCAAATTTTATTTCTCTTGCCCCTTGTCCTGTTTTCCCTTTTTAAAAAAAGTCTCTTTTATATGATTTTAGTGGAGCTTTTTGAGGAAGCAAGATTTGATGTGTATGCTCAATCTTGACTCCGAAGTCATCAAGTCTTATCTCATATGCCACCTCCTCTAGAGATCATCCCAAACTTACGGCCACTCCCACTCCCCATGACTTGATTAGGTTCCTGGTTGTGGGTGCCCTTGGTACTACTGTGTATGTCTTTTATCCTAACACTATTCATATTTGCTGCAATTACTTGCATTCTTGTTTTTCTTGCTAAATTCCACTCTCTGAAGGATAAGACTGTCATAGCTTTGTTTCCAGTGCCTAACAGAGAGCCTGACCTACAGCAAATGTGCCATAGTTATATCTGGAATGAATAGATTAATTATTTCTGATGTTGAACGGCAAATTATAATAGAAGGGAGTTTGGCTAACTCTTACCTTATTTGATTTAGGGGTTCAAGGCCTTTAGAACCAAAAAACTGTTCTTAATTCTGTTTTGGCAAATGAATTCAAACAAATTAGAAAATCAGCCCTTGTACATTTGAATTGCTAGAATTACTCATTTGTTTTATTTAATTCACAAGTATTAGACAGGAAATAAATATGCAAACACCTCTAACTATCCTCTACTAATTCCATATGTAACTCTTTCTTTCAGTTAATATATACCAATTATAGGACGTTCCATACAATAGAATGCTGTGGTGTTTTGGAATCTGCACTCTTGAATATTAAATAATCTTTTGCCTCTTGCCAACTCTACAGCTGTGAAAGTTAAATGTCAGCTTTAAAAGGCAATGAATAAGAATGAGTTTGCTCAATGGACCAAAATAATGTGCTTCAACTTATAAAAGAAAAGCTGTAATCATAATATAAATTTAAGCTTTAGGTTACCTCTTAAGGGAAAGAAATAAGAATCAAGATATATCTTTGTTATTAAGGAGACATTAATTTGATGCACTTATCTTAATTTTTAGATAATGTTCATTATGTTGTGATAGCCTTTGACCGTCTGTTTCTTTTCCTCATTAACTCAACCTATGGCCCACTTACTTTATTTTGGACCAATGTGAAGGAGACACAACATTGTTCTTCCACAAACTGGTAGCAAACATCTCAGTGAAACTATTGAAAATCAGAGCAACTAGAATGTTTGACACTCCAAGGACTTTAGCTGACTCCTGACCTTAACTGACCTTAATTATAGAAAAGGGCTTTGGTAATAATTTCTTCCACATATGTCACCGATGGAGATAGGTGAAAAATAAATTGCAATATAGGGAGCAATTATGTTGACACTAAAGTGACATCAAGGACTTAAACTTTAAAAACGAAATTTATACACCTTGAGTCTAGGTTGAGCTTGTCTAGAACGAAAGCTATTGTTTTCCTTGAGAGTTGTTCTCATTTCCATCAATGAGATTCCAAGGGATTAACATTGGTCAATGACGGGAGGCGTGAGAGTCAAGGAGTCTCAAAGACCTCTCTCAGACATGAACAGTGCCCATTTGGTCTCAAGCTGATACACATTCATGTGTAGGGAGTCTCTAACATACATCATTTTTACTACACGGATAGAGGCAGTAAAGATATAGAAAAATAATGAGAGGCACATTTCCTTTATGGCACATAGGAAAATGGATGGAATATGAATAAGGTTAGACTTTCTTTGCCCTTTTACAGCTTCTCAAGTATCCTCGAGTAACTTTCACTTAATTTCAAAGTATTCTTTAAGAGGTATGGAAAACTAACTCACTAATTATCAGAAAGACCCTGCATATCTGTTTATTTAAAACAAAATTATTTTATGATTTGTCTATAGAGCCCGATGATTTCAGCTAATTCATTAGAAGAAATAAGGTTTTCCTATAAGTGGTAGCTAAACTAAGGATCTGCAGAGGCATATGGAATGGCATAATGGACACTGGAGACTCAGAAGGGGGAGGGTGGGAAGCAGGAAAGGGTAAAAATTCACATATCGGGTACAATGTGCACAGGTAGGGATGGTGGGTACTCTGAAAGTCCAGATTTCTTCACTGCTATACAATGCGGTAGATATGTAAGCCAAAACTATTTGTACTCCCTACAACTACTGAAGTAAAAAAGAAAGAAAGAAGGTTTTCCCTATAAAAATATCTGAACTGTGTCTGCGACTATTAAACAAACAACCAGAAACCAAAACAACAGGACAAAAAACAACAACAAAAACTATATCAAGCAGATCCAATTTTATTTTATTTTATTTATTTTATTTTTTTATTTTTTATTATTATTATTTTTTGAGTTGGAGTCTTACTCTGTCGCCCAGACTGGAATGCAGGGCTGCTTCCGGCCACAGCAGCCTCGGCCTGCTGGGCTCCGGCAATCCTTCCGCCTCAGCCTTCCAAGTAGCTGGAACTACAGGCGCGTGCTACCACGCCCGGCCAGTTTTTTGATTTATTGTAGAGATGAGGGCTCACCAAGTTGCCCAGGCGGGTCTCAAACCCGCGGGTTCAGGCAATCCACTCACCTCAGCTTCCCAAGGCGCAGGATTACAGGCTGGGCCACCGAGCCGGGCTACAGATCCAATTTTAAAAGGGAGATGCAGTAATAAATGTAATTTTATGTTAAGATCTTATTTCTCAGAACTCCTCGCTTAAATTTGCACATATAATCATATGTGGTCTTGGGATAATGGCC
>CAUYQG010206769.1:0-12808 GCA_963574415.1 Tarsius wallacei | reverse complement strand
TCATCTCTACAATAAATCAAAAAATTAGCTGGGCGTGCGCCTATAGTTCCAGCTACTTGGAAGGCTGAGGCGGAAGGATCGCCTGAGCCCAGCAGGTCGAGGCTGCGGTGGCTGGGAGCGGCCACTGCACTCCAGTCTGGGTGAGAGTGAGACTCCAAACTCCCCCTCCCCCCAAAAAAAATCTTTTTGAATTAAAAAAGATAGTTAAAAAAAACCACAGATATATTTCAACCCTTCTCTTACAAACTAGTCACAATCAGAAAATATAATGAAAAAATTTATTAATAACTAAACAAATGAAAAGAACACAAAGGGATTAACAGAAATGAACAAGACTACTTTCTGAAAATTCCACTTTACTGAGGGACATAAAGGAAAATATGAATAAAGAGAGAGAAATATTTCTGGATGGGAAGACTTAGTACTGTATGTCAGTTTACTCCACATTAATAAAAAGATTTAATTTAATTATAATAAAAATCAGCAACAGGATCTTTCAGGAACTTTCCAAATTATTGTGAAGCAACTAGGACTAGTCTCATTTTGCAAACAAAGAAACTAACACTTAGGTTAAGAAAGCAGAATCTTTTCTAAGGAAATTAACATGAAGGCAATTAAGGTATAACCCAGTAACAACCACAGAGAAAGACACAGAGTTGTATGTCCCACCGTGCAGGCCGGAGATAAAGAAGACAATAGATCAGAAGGGCTCTCAGCGTGGTCACAAGGAGTCTGGGCCATGGAGAGCAGAGCAATGTGATGGTGGAGGGGGAGGGCTGACAAGAGCAAATCTGCATTTTACAAAGTTCCCCCGACTTCAATGAGGAGAATGAACTGGAATGTGCAGGACTAGAAACAGGGAGGTAAGTCAGGAAACAAAAGGAGCGATCCAGAAGATGACAGGGAGCTAAAGAAAAGGTAAGGTTGTGGGGAAGGAAAGAAGCGTCTTTGGGGAGGCAGAGGCAAGAGGATTGCCTGAGCCCGCTGGTTTGAGACCAGCCTGGGCAACACGGTAAGACCACGTTTCTACAACAGATAAAAAACTAGCTGGGTGTGGTGGCTCATGCCTATAGTTCCAGCTATTGGAAAACTGAGATGGAAGGATCCCCTGAGACCAGAAGGACGAGGCTGCAGTAGCTGTGAGCAGCCTGGGCGACAGAGTGAGACTCTGACTCAAAAAGAAAGAAGAAAGAAAGAAAGAAGTGTGTAGATTCCATAGATACTAAGAAGGAAGAAACCAACAAGAATTGGCATCAGATGTGATGTGGGGGCTGAGCAGAATCTGAGATGAGTCTTGGGTATTTGGCTTGAAAAACGTAGTGGTTGGTGGTCTTGCTCATCAAAATAGAAAACAGAGAAAGAAAAGCAGGACTGGAGAAGATCACAAGCCCAGTTCTGGACATCTTGGTATACTGCAAGCAAGTTTTGACAGCGCAATATTTGCTTTGCTTCAACTGGGATTATAGAGAACTTGTCTTCTAGGTAACAAGCCATTGGGGGAAATTCTTATTTTGGTAGGGGTGGGGTATAGACTCACCTCTACTTTGAGTATCCTAAATGCAAAGCAGATCCAGTCCCTTGTAGTGATTACAAAACCATTACAAGGGCTCAGGTATGGGTCTAGCATTTACAACTGGTGGAGGCATCCCCAGCAATGTCCTCCCTGGTGTATTCTCCCACTCTCCCACTCTCCTGTTAGAGGTCCAGTCAGATTTTCTTGCTTCTACCCAAGACTGCCAGATATCCATTTTATGTTTTTGTGCACTTGATATTTTTTGATACTGATGACATTTACTCACTATAATTCCTAATCTTTGACATCCTAGAGTACATTCCTTCATTATCTACTCCTTCAAACATTACATTGTTTCACAGAATGACAAAGTGTTCAACAGAAAAGCATGTACTTGGAAGCCATCTTTTTTATTAATGGAACACTGGTGTCTCCAGGTGTGTGTTTTCTTCACTTATAACTGTCCACATCATCTTATAACTTAGACTTGGCTATTTATCACAAGTAAAGAAAAGGGTCAGCCAAAGGAAAGCTAGGCTTTTTCTCTATCAGACTCTCTTCTGGCCAACCTACATGGTCAAGAAGGGCAGAATCAAGATTCTCCTGCTCACTGATAGCCAAACATTCAACTTAAATAAAAATTTTGGTGGCAAGAATTAAACTTGCAAATTTGAATACATGAAATGAGAGAGTCACTTTTTTCCCCTTTACCAAAACTGAAGAACTGCACATATATGTCATTTAGCGAATGGATATCTAAAGATACCAGCACAGACTGGGTGAAAAGACATGATGCAAGAGAGTTTAGGTACTTGTAGCTAGAGGGATAAGAAAGTCCAGGATGCCTGACAGGTATCCTCAACAGGAAAACTGGAGCACCCACCGAAACTGATTACACTAAGTGATTACAGACACCCAAAACTGATGTGACACCAAGTGACTACTGCCTAAGAGAATCTATCATATGTCACAGTAACTAATGAACCGCTTGCCATCATATAATATCTTTACTCTGAGAGAAAGTTATGGATAATTAGAAATTGCTTTTCTTAAATGAAGGGTTTTTTTTGTTTTCCTTTCTGTAAGTATCCAACTTTCTATGCTTGAAATAGAATTCTCAGAGTTTTCATGCCTCTGGGGTTGAAGTACAAACTTAAGAAAAGACTCACAACTTGGAATGTGGAGTTTTTGCAATGGATAGTAATAGTCTTTTCATTTAATAAGCTTAAATTGTATGCATCTTTTAAAATTAAAAGCAATTTTTAAACAATTAAATGTTTCTAGCAACTTTGGTATCTATGGATTAAATTATAGTTATTTTTATTTTCTGCAATTATTTTATTAATCAAACACAAGATTATTATAGTCTATTCAGAAAAGTCTGATGAAAACTGTAGCCCAAATAATATTCAAGGATTTTCTTTTGAAGCTGAAAGTCAGCAATTACAGTACTGGAAAAGGCTATTTTACTGTGGTGCATTTCCTCAGGAGAGGAAATGATTTTTGAGAATACTGAAGCCTTTTTTATTCTAAAGCAGGCTAGCAACACCTGTATACAATCTTTCTAGACAACAATAAGACTTTTCTGAGGTTTCATGTCATGACCATTTAATTTAATAGCTCTGAGAGTTTAAACAGGACACTAATACCTCAGTTAACTGGCACGATCAGTGAACTGGGGATTCCAGTTAACTTAATTTTTCCATCGACTAATAGTAACCCATTTATGCAATGAAATTTCCTCAGCAGGATATAGGGGATCTGGATAGCTCTTTTCAGGTATGTACAATTGTATGGTTTGTCTCTCTGTTTTACTTTTTTTTTTAACTTTTTTTAAATCAGCATTTTGCCTAGCATAAATCTTCAAATTAATAAACCAATAATCAACTGTAAAGAGGCTCACCAAAGCAAACAAACAAAAAAGGCAAAGTTTAACTCTGATAGTCTTAGCTAAAGAAAATAAACAGAGAAAAATAAAATATTTTCCCCTCAATTCAAGCAGCATTCACTGGATGTACTCGGCACTGGTCTACACCCTTGGGATACACAGATAAACAATACGTGGTGTTTTGGACCTCAGAAGCTCACAGTTTACATATGGATGAAGTCGAGAACTTCAGAAGACAATGAGAAAGAACAGTTGCTTAAACATTTTTTTCTTTAAAAGCATATAAAACTACTCTTGCTTTTGAAGAGCCAAGGCAAATGAAACATACTTTTTGAAATAGTCAGTGAGAAGAAAATAGATATAAAGTTGCCTCTAGATCTTTTCATCAGTAAAATAATAAGAATTTACTTTCTATCTAGACTTCAACTTACAGAAGTAGGAAACTTCCAAAGTTCTTAGAAATACAACCGGTAAGTGGGTAACCTTAAAGTTTCTGATTCGACTTCTTGGAGGCCCAAAGTCCTAGGTCCTTCTCAGTCTCTCTCCTAGTTTTGTGTTTTAATTAACAAATACAAAGCCTTTCAAAGTCATGGGTGGGGCTTTGTTTATTTCCTCTGGTGGTTTCCAGCAGGCAACCTTGACCTTAGGATCTTATGTTTTCTGGAATACCAGGTTCCATTCTCCCAGCTTCTTCTCAGGTCCCAACCTCTTGGAGATTCTGATTCAGTAGTTCTGGGATGGGGCCCAGGAATTTGTATTTTTAGCACAAAAATTGTGTGATTCTTATGATCAGGGAAATTTGGAAATTATGAACCTGGATAATATGATTTGCCCAAGAATCACAGGTTAGGAGTGGTGCTTGGAGGGGAAAACAGATTCCCAGGCCCTGAGACTCAGAGACTTGAGCTCAGTGAGCCTGAGGTTGGACTCAGGAATCCGCATTTTTAACAAACACCTTGGGGAACATCTGATTGGCAGAAACATTGTCTTTGGTGCTGATGACCCACCAAATTCTGTTCTGCATGTGTTGGACATAAGACAACTAGAATCAGGAGAAACAAATGTAGAGGTCGGAAGTAGCAACCAAAAAGGGTAGGCAGCCAGGACATTTCCATCTGCCTCAGGTCCTGGAAGTCTTACTGTCTTAAATGTAGCATTTCCTGATCTGATCTAGATGGGCCATTTCCCGTAGACCTGCCTCCAGAAGCCAGGGTTAAGCCAAAAGCATTATGGACAACAGGATGCCCATTTGTTCCTATATGGGGCAGACCCAGGGTGCCTATGCGCACAAGCCTGATAGTCTGAAACAGTGATCACTTTAACAAAATACAAAATGTCAAAACGTCCACTGGAACGGTTATGTTCTGGTTATATCATGCCTGAAAATCGCAAATGAAACTATTACATGTACCATCGTCTGGTCATAAATGAACACATTGTTTACTACAAATTCTGCTGAAATAAACCTGTCTTCACATACAGTTGCTAAGGTACTTGTGCTTAGCAAAACAAATACTTTAAAGACAAACAATACCTTCACATTTTCCCTTCAAAAGTGACTAATTTGCTCAATACTTCTGAAAAGTTGTAACTAACTTCTTCTGGAATCCCGGTATTACTGCATTGTGTACTTGCCAATAACTATATGGACCACTTTGAAAATGCCAAGGGAAATATCAGACGTGGTAGGGCTGAAAAAAAAAATAGGGCAAGATCATAAATGGGATGAAAAACTCCACTTGAATGCTTCCCCATGAAGTCAGTCTACATTTCATCCAAGTGGTTGAACTCCAAAAGCACCTCAGCAGTTCAGCTGTCTTGATTTCAAACCCCTGTTCACATGGCTCAAATTTGCAACTTAAATATTCAGTATGAAAACAAAGTTATTTAACTGTTAGCACAGGGTTCTTCTCCAAAAGAGAAAGAAAGGCACGTGTTTCGGCCCACACACATACACTGATCTTTGACTTCTGAATATCAGAACACAACACACTATTTTGGCTTTGGGAGACTATATTGTCTGCTACATTGGGGTGGGCACTTACAAAAAAATATTGTCTTGAACATTGCCAGAGCTGACGATTTTATGCATGTATAGTACACACGGTTCTTTTTCTTTTTGGAAAGAAAAAGCACTGTAAAAAGGTTTGGTAGGGAGGCTTTGCAGTGGTATTTCACCTCAATACATCTTTCAAGTTTGATAGCTTGTAAGCTCATGGCTTTGGTTCTCATCTTCAACCTTCAGACAATGCTAAGCTGCCCACAGCAGCTGCAGAGGCCGAGTCTTTAAATGAAATAAAGAAATAATTGCTTTGGGGAACAAAGAGAAGAAAAAAAGCCCTGTTAGCTGAACTACGTGGCCCTTTGGGATTGTGTGTGGTATGTAATCCTGATTAATATGATTCAGTGTGGTAAAGAAATCCCTGAGTAATCCCAGAGAATCAGAAAAAGTGTGATGTGGTAGAAAGAGTGTGGGCTTCAGAGGTGTACGTACCTGGGTTCAAACCGAGGCTCTGTCGCTGATCAGCTATGTGACCTTGAGAAATGGCCTTCAAGTCTCAGGGTCTCTGTCCCTTGTCTGAGATATGGGAATAATACTACCTGCTTCAAGGATGATGTATGCCATGTGTTGATTTCATGTGGGCAAACTGAAAACCGATAGTTACCTCTGCCCCCTCCCAAAACTCTACCTAAAGAGGGTGGAAATGATATAAATCTACAAAACTAAAAGAATAGGATAGAAAATGACACCCTATGAGATATAGCAATAAAATGTTAGAAGATGGAAAGTAAATGGGTAAGTAATGGGTGACTTGCCATAGAAGATGATGAAACCTAAACAACTGATTTGGGGAGGGGCTGAGGTCAAAAGCAGCAGTTTGGTTGGTACTCTGGATTCTGGGAAAGGTTCAGTGATGGGGGGCATAGGGTACTTGAGGAGGTTGGGTTAAAAATAGCGAGGCTAGTAAAGACCAAAGAGGACCAGTTCCACACCAGATGGCCTCCACCACCCCACACAACCAGGCAAACTACCCCTGCTCTATCTTCTCAGAAGAAACTGGACCACAGCAGAGGTTTGAAACATGGGGGCACAGAAGAGGAGGTATAAGACAAGAGGGTGAAAGCAGGGAGCTGACATAAAAGTATTCATACTATCTGTTAGGCTCCCAGACACTAACAGTTAAGCTTCCATTCACTGGGGAAACTACAGATCTCCTCTCAGCAGAAATGGATTAACCAAAAAGGAAAGACCTACAGATACTAATATTTGGGATCCCAATAAAATCACTAGGTCCTTCCCTGTTTGACACTTCTTCTGTGAGGCCTACAACTCAACAGACTTCACCCATGCCTATGGGATTTTCATAGGTCTCCTTAGTGCTTCATTTTTTTAACATCAACATGTAGTCAAGTATCACTAGATAGTTGACAAGATAGGAAACAAACAAAAAAATCCTCCCTTTCTTTTCCCTCAGGGGAAAAAAACAACAGAAAAAGGAATTCAGTGAAAAGATACAGTGCAAATAACAGAAAAAAACATTAAACAAACAATATTCTCAGAGAGATAAGAAAATATATCTATGAAACTAAAACAACATTTAAAAATTTTGTAAGCCGAACTCGGTGGCCCAGCCTGTAATCCCGCGCTTTGGGAGGCTGAGGTGAGTGGACTGCCTGAGCCCCCGGGGTTCGAGACCCACCTAGGCAACTTGGCAAGACCTCATCTCTGCAATAAATCAAAAAATTAGCTGGGCATGGTAGCGCGCGCCTATAGTTCCAGCTACTTGGAAGGCTGAAGTGGAAGGATCGCTGGAGCCCAGCAGGTCAAGGCTGCAGTGGCCAGGAGCCACTGCACTCCAGTCTGGGCGACAGAGCGAGACTCCAACTCAAAAAAAAAAAAAAAAAAAAAATTTGTAAAAGTTGGGAGTTTAAAAAATAAGACAGCAGCAACAAACACATTAAATAGACATATTTTAAGATATAATTGAAGAAATGCCCCAGAAATGAACAGAACAATAAAGAAATTAAAAACAAGACAGAAAATAATAAGGAAATTAGAGGATTAAACTAGGAAGTTCAATATCCAACTAAAGGATGCAGCAGAAGAAAAGAGGAAACAGAGGAGGTAATTATCAAAGCTATAAGAAAACATTTTTAGAACTGAAGGATGTAAATTTCCAGACCGCAGGGTCCACAAAGTACCCAACACAATAATGGGGTAAGGGGGAAGTTATTCTAAGGCCTCCTGTGTGAAAGACAATTAGAACACTGGAGCTAAAGGGAAGCTCTTAAAAGTAAAACAAGACATAGAACAAGGTTTAAGAACCAGAAAGGCACTGGCTTTCTGAAAATCCTGAGCACACATTGTTTCCCATCCAAAATTCTATATGCAATCAACCAATCAACTGTAAGGGGAGAGAATGAAAATATTTTCCAGACATGTAATATCTCAAGAAATTTACAGGCACTCTTTCTCAGAAAGCTAGGGGAGGGTGTGCTCCATCACAATGAAGGGATATACCAAGAGAGAAAATAAAACTGGGAAAGAAGGACTCCAAAACAAGAAAGAGGTGATGGGAAGTCTCCAGAAGATGCCGAGGGGAAATTCTAGGACAGCAGAGATGCGGCTGGACCAGAGAGTCACTGGTTTAGAATGGATTAGAAGGATGGGGACTCTAGGGAAACTAACCCCCAAGGAAAATATGAAAAAAGATGTATTATTTGATATGGGTGTGTTTTTTAAAACCATATCCACAAGAGTTTCTTACTAATGTAGGGCAAGAAGTACAATAAACAAAGGGAAAATGACAATAAGTCTGAAAACCCCAAAATATTGCCTCAGAAATCTAATTATAGTAAGCTACTTGACTCAGTAATATTGATATAGGCAAAATGAAAATGCTAAGTACTGACTTGACTAACAGTTATAGTTTAGTGGGAACACAGAGGAAGAAGTATGAGTACCTGAGCATGTATATGGGCGGGCAGTGAAAGAACTAATCATCTTACATAGTAGGAAGTTGAAAGACGGCATTTAAAAATGCAAATAAATCAAGTCTCATTAGTACAAGTACATTATTTGCAGTCTACTCTTGGCTGTCCAGCAAGCATGTGTGTATGTGCACACAAACACACACACACACACACACACACACATCATATCTCAGTAAGTTAACAGCACAATGATCATAATATACCTCTCCAAGTGCAATCAAAACTGCATTCACTTCCTTTCCAAAGAAAGAAAAATCTCAAATCACACCTTGCTACTGTGTTCAGAGGGAAAGTCACAGGTCTCTGCTGCATAAGTGCAACATCTCTAGCAGAAAAATATTCTCAGTCCAGTTCATATATAGTTCTCCAGATTATGTCTAAATAATTTAGTCATATCCAATATATCCAATATATACCCAGAGATGAAAATCCTGACGATGCTACTGAAAGCTCCCATTTAGAAAAGGGGAAGCACCTACCCTTCTCATTAGGCTGGGATTACTCTGTTTCCTGGGAGGCTCATTCCTATCTAGAGTCTTGAGCTGAGGAAGATGTCCCTTTGGGGGTTTCTTCACTTTTTTCTAAGGTCAGCTTCAAAAAGGAAATGAAAACAAATTCTGGAAGGAAATAAGGATTCCATCAGCTCAAGAAGTATCAGCCCAAACAAACACTGCTATCGGCCAAATGGACATGGTTTGTGTATGCTCTATAAAATCACTGTACGATTATATGCTTCAACTACTGAGAAAAGTATTCAGAACTAGGAGAAGGCTTGCCTTTCTTGAGAAAGTATGTTTCTTTCCTTTTCTATTATCATTATGTTTCCCCTTTCTCATATTTCCCTTTCTGTGTTGGTTTTCCAGGATTCTATTCTTGGGGCTTAAGTTAATACACAAACATGGTACTCATTTAGGGATTTAACATATTCTATTCATATTCTCTTCTACATGTAAGCATTCTCTATTTCTTCTTTAACTACTCTGAGTTTTTTTAATTGTAAGCTACCCCATGCCTTCTTTGGAATACATAGGTTATAAATTATAAATAAAATCTATCTTGAGATAGAATTTGGGCTGTCTTTGTTAACCTTTGCTCTACAAGATTCTTAGAGACAGAGGTTGGGAAAGAAACTGGGCTTTGGATAATCCATAAGCCTTGCTGACCAGTCTTCACTGCTTGCTATTGTGTCTGTAAGACTTGGTCTGCAGGCTAAACTCTGAACTTACTAATTTATTTATGCTTTTGTGTATATTTTGCTGTTGTTTCCAAGGAAAAGTTCTTTTTGAAGCCCTGCAGCCTTTCCTTAGTTGAACTAAGGAGAAGTGGGATTGTTTTTCTCACATGTCTATGTGTTCCTGAGTGCTAGATGTAGGGCTGCCAGCTAACCAGACCAGAACTAGAGTTGTGAACAAGCCATTAGGAGTGGGCACTGTGAAACCAGGAGGTATACGGGTCCAGAGGTAGACGGACGCTGTCCCTGCCCACCAGGCGATTCCTTTACATGGCCTAAGAACAACATCCGATAAATAAACCAACACCAAATGTATGAATTTCATAAGGGTAGAGCAAAGGCATCTTAAAAGTCAGCATACATCTCAACTGCGTGCCAGACATGGGGCTCTGGGGCTCACTGGTGTTGCAGACCCACCCCTGCCTCTTAGGTGTGTCACCACCGTGTGGTGGAAAAGAGAGTAACAGGCACTCAGGACCAAGTGGGTTCCTGGTTTAGAGATTCGGAATGCTTTTCCAAGTCACAGCTTGGAACAAAAATAGAATCTGTTTATTAAACTTGTCTCTTTCATAACACAATACAGACTTCGGAAAGATAACCTTACAGCAGACAACAGAGATAACACTCATGTATTTCTCCAGCTACCTGCTAATGGCTAATCTCCAGCATGCTTTATTCTGAGGCCTACAGGAAGAGGGTTCCTCTTCCCATCTCCAACTGAAAAGAATCCCCTCTCTTAACCTTGGCATTGGACCTCTTCAGCAGCAGCTCTCAGTCCTGGCTTCAGCTTACCAGGGCTTTCAGAATCATCTCGCTTCACCAAGCTGGTCTGGAAACGGCAGAATGTACTTTTCAGCCAACAAGCCTTCCCTCACTCGCTGCCCTCAGGTTCTTTTTCAGAATTTGTTCCCCAGTTCTTGTACCCCAAGTCCTCAGATGCCACTAGATATTCAAATGTTGTGCCCTCCACCCACTTCCCAAACACATGACGTGGCCAGCAAGCAAACTCTATGGAGGCTATTTTCAAGACTAAGATCAAAGTAACCTGACAGAAAATGGAACAAAACATGAATGTCTGATAGCTTTTACACGGGTACTGTTGGTTATGCAAACTTAAATTCAATTCACAAACATTACTGAACTGAGTAGAATCACTAAATAATCGCTGGAAGATAGTAGCCATAGACTTCCATTCTACTGGGCAGATAAAGAAAAATAATAACCACCGATACCAAGAGGTTATGATATGACAAGCATTGTTTTAAGGACTGTACATGGTAGAATTCATTTAATCCTCACAAATCTCCTAATGTTGGGTAGATACCATTAATACAATTGGTTTCAGGTAAGGAAATAGAAAAAAGGGACATTCAAGGTCACACAGTTAGTAAGTAATGGAGCTGGATTCCAACCCAGAAAGTCAGACTGCAAAGAACTCACTGCAACCACTGTGTGACACAGCTTCCCAGGGAAGTCATCATTCTCTAGCTCTAATCAGTTTAGAAAGTTGCCACAGACGGTGTGAAATTGTAAAGACTTTTTTTAAAAATTAGAGCATTATAATTTGGGCATGCGAGAAGGATGATTTAGGTTCAAGAGGCAGATTCAGAGATTTCTCAAAGACCTGATTATGGTCCTTGAGGTATGTGATGACAGTGAGGGAGGAAATGTGAGATGGTCCAATTATCTACCCAGAAAACATTACTATAAAAATTAATAACATAATTAATTTTGAAATGAACATGGTACTTCATACTTTGCAAAGGACCTTTACATATATGTGATTCATTCTGAGCTTTGCAGCAACCCCAGGATGCCATGTTTAACTTTTCTAATTGGTTACAATTTGTAGTCCCAAGTCTTATTTTCTACATCTTACAGACTGATGTAAGTGATGAAGAGTCCATGATCTATCCCAGAGGTAACCTAGGGTTTGAATTTTCCAATACTTACCTGCAGGGCTATTTGCTACCACATCTTGCTAATTTGGCTCCAGAGTCAGCAAAGAACTATCAGTCAGTGGGGTGGCATAACACAAGGAGAGATAGGAACTCTAGCTGGAAGGACATGGTGTTAAAGGAGAAAGGGAAAGAACTCATATTTTCTGGGCCTTTACTATGTGCAAAACCCTCTGCTGGGCTCTAATAGCTCAGAAGAGCCAGAAACAGAACTGGATTACTGGAAGAGAAGATTCCTGCAAGGACAGCAACTGTTGCTTCTCCATCATAATTGGCTTTGAGTGATGGTAGAACATCCAAAGCCAGGTGTTTCATAAACAAGAGTTTTGGCAGGCTTACACTCTTTAGAGTAGACATCAGGGAACAGACTGGAATCACTGAATCACTACTGAGATAGGGAGAATGCATGGGAAAGGACTATTAAGAAAGCATGTGCAGAGAGAATGCAGGGTACTTCAGTGATGAGGCACCAGGAGGAACTGGGGGGCCAGAGAAGCCCTGGTGTTGATGAGTGCTATGAACTTAATTGTGTCACCCCAAAATTCATGTTAGAGCCCTAGTCCCCAGTGTGACTATAATTGGAAATAAGGCTTTAAGGAGGTAATGAAGGTTAAAATGAAGTCATAATGCTGGGGCACTAATCCAGTTTACTGGTGTTAGTACAAGAAGAGAAAGAGACACCAGAGGGCTCTCTTTCTCTCTCTGCACATACACAGAGGAAAGGCCATATGAGGACACAGCAAGAAGGTGGCTATCTGCAACCCATGGAGAGAGGCCTCACCTGAAACCAACCTTGCTGGTACCCAGTCTCCAGGCCTGTGAGAGAATAAACTCCTGTTATTTAAGCCACCCAGTCTGGCATTTTGTTATGGCAGCCCAAGCAGACAAATGCAGTGAACTTGGGACTAACCGCCTCCCTGGCCCTTGGCCAACACTTAGTCATCTTTCAAAACTCAGTCACCTTTTCTATGAGATCCTTCTCATTCACCCTAGCCACTTCATCCCTGTACCTCCATTGTAAATGAAAGGTCTTATCTTAGAACCCATAACACTTTATCAACTTATTTTTTTTTTTTTTTTTATTTATTTATTTATTTTTTTTTTATTGTGATATTAAGGGGTACATTTAAGGGTTAGGTACACAAATATGTCTCATTCAGGCACCCTTGTTTGTAAGAAATGTCCCCCCATCCCCAGACAGGTATTTACTGCCATTAATTGCT
>CAUYQG010206768.1:77-10528 GCA_963574415.1 Tarsius wallacei | reverse complement strand
AATGCTTTCCAAGAGTTCATAGAATCGCAAAGCACGGATTTTTACGCTACAGAAATAAACAAACTTATTTCTTGTTGGCAAAAATGTGTTGATTATAATGGTTCCTATTTTGTTCAATAAAGATATGTTTGAGCCTGGTTGCAATTATTTAAAATTCACAGCCTGAAACAGTAATTACTTTTGCACCAACCTAGCTATTCAGCTCGCAAATCACTATGTAGATAATAGATGTGCATCAAGACCATGCCACTTCTTTCAAAGTCTGTTGGTGATTGGTCACTGTGTACCTGTTATTCGGTTCATATACAGACCACAAAGCAAGTACTGTTGTTGTGTTACCTCCAGATATGCAGCCAGAGAAACTTAGTAAAGATGAACTTAACATAAATGAGGAAAGTGGTTGTGACAAAAAGAAAGATGTCCAAGAGGAAGTGATGTCGGAAAATTTTTTTTAAAAAAACCTCCACATTAAAAGAACTCTCAGAGATATTTCACAAGATTTAAGGTACAAAGGATAAAATGTTGGAAGCTGATCCAAACTTAAAAAGGAGTATGACAATGTCCCCGCCAAGGCATAGAAAACATGCATGCTTCGTATTGTAAATTATACTACAAGAAGAAGGCAAGCACTGTTGAAACTAATTCTCAAGTTAAAAAAAAAATTCTCAATGTTCCTGTTTTAAATTACAGTGCATTAAATAAATATTGGTGTACTATCCCATCATTTCCCTATTCACTTATACTTGACAGTAAGTGTTTCTAATGTTTTGACAGTTTTAAAGGTTATGGAACAATTATAATTTTTCCCATTGATTATTAAGATTCCAGCTTGCAATGGTCATTTTTACGGTCCTGCACCACTGTGAAAGCAAGGACTATCAGCATTTGTAGATCTTTTCCTGGACCATTCAGTTTCTCTGGAGAGCAATCCTCCGGTCCTTTGCTTGGTGACTACATATCTAGGTGCTAACTGGGTCTGGGTAGCACAAGAGTTACCAGGGATCTCACCATTGAGTATGTAGACTTTTACTTAGCCCCACTGTTTTCTAATGGTCCTTTGCTCTGTGCCTCATATCCCCCAAACCAATGTCTCTTTGATTCAGTTTCTTCATGGAATAAATCTCTTGTCTCCTACCAAGATGGAGGAAGAATTCAGGGGTGTAATTCTCGTTTATACAATAAGGTTTTCAGCCAAACTCCCTTTTTACTCCCAGCTTTACTCTAACTCCTATGTCTTTCTGGGATTCTATAGGTAAACTGACTGGCTTCTCATTGGCATTATCCCTTGCATGGACTTGGTATTCAGCCCCAAACTCTGCTAACTCCTCCATCTGTTTTCTATTTCCAATTTTTTTTCACATCTCTTATCTCCTGCGGTCTTCTTTTCTGCTCTCTTTGTTCTCAGGGATTTAAACATTTATTTACTTTTAAAATTTTATTTACTCCCAGTTTAGTGGGGTTTAATGAAGGAATAGGTGTTCAACGTGCTGTTTAAATGGTATACTCTAGTATCATAAAATGATAGTGATACTAGTCTGCCCTATTGTGTAATTTTTTTTTTTTTTTGGCAGAGCTTAAGTGGTTGGGTTAAGACATCAAGAAAGTAGATAACAGAATTCATCCATAATTAGAGGTTTTGGTTTTGGTTTGGTTTGGTTTTTTTGAGTTGGAGTCTCACTCTGTTGCCCAGGTCACAGCCTTGACCTGTTGGGCTCAGGCGATCCTTCCACCTCAGTCTTCCAAGTAGCTGGAACTACAGGCACATGCCACCATGCCAGGCTAATTTTTTTTGACTTATTGTAGAGATGAGGTCTCACCAAGTTGCCCAGGCTGGTCTCGAACCTATGGACTCAGGCAATCCTCTCACCTCAGCCTCCCAAAGTGCTGGGATTACAGAATTGAACCACTGCGCCTGGCCCATAATTAGAGTTTTACTAGACAAGTACAGCAAAAATTCGGAGAGAGAAGAGAGTTTGGGACAGTGCAAGATGTTGAAATGATGAATCATGCAATATAAGTTGACTAAAAATGGAAGAAAATAAAGAAGTGAGCTGATGGACTGAGAGAAAATTAAGGGGTCAGTATACTGATGTTCCTGATTAAGTTAAAAGAAAAGGTCATAGTGGGAATAGTTGAATAAGTAATCAAGGAGAAGATTTCAAACAGTGGGATGTTCGGAGACTGAACAGTCATGGATAGCTGAGGTAATATAGAGAACAAAGTCATTGGAATGAGATACCAAAGAACTGAGGGGCCAATTGAATGAATTATCCACATGAATGTTGAAGTCATACAGGATCATAAGAAAAGTTCATCATACTTAAAGGAAGTAGGGTTTTTTTGGAGTATAGCCACAGCCAGGAAAAAAAAAAAAGGAAAAGGAAGGAGGAGGAGGAGGAGGAATCTGTTTCAGCTAGAAATTGGCTCAAGCTTTTCCGTGCTACCCAGAGAGGGGTTCATACGGCGATGTTCTGAACTTGTGTCATCAATTAAAGGGAAACTTTCACAATGTTTGGAGCCCTTGATGTCCTGCAAATGAAGGAAGAGGATGTCCTCAAGTTCCTTGCAGCAGGAACCCATTTAGGTGTCACCAACCTTGACTTACAAATAGAACAGTACATCCACAAAAGGAAAAGTGGTGGCATCCACATCATAAATCTGAAGAGGGCCTGGGAGAAGCTTCTGCTGGCAGCTCGTGTCATTGTTGCCATTGAAAAACCAGTTGCGGCCGGCCTCGGTGGATCAGCCTGTAACCCAGCAATTTGGGAGGCCGAGGTGAGTAGATTGCCTGGGCTGGCAGGTTCGAGACCAGCCCAGGCAACTTGGTGAGACCTTGTCTCTACAATAAAGTTTAAAAAAATTAGCCAGGGGTGGTAGCGCATGCCCGTAGTTCCAGCTACTTGGAAGGCTGAGGCAGAAGGATCGCTGGAGCCCAGCAGGTCGAGGCTGCAGTGACCGGGAGCGTGCCACTGCACTCCAGCCTGGGCAACAGAGTGAGACTCCAACTCAAAAGAAAAGAAAAGAAAAGAAAAGAAAAGAACCAGTTGATATCAATGTCATATCCTCCAGGAATGCTGGCCAGCGGGCTGTGCTGAAGTTTGCTGTTGTCACTGCAGCCACTTTTATTGCTGGCCACTTCACTCCTGGCACCTTCACTAACCAGATCCAGGCAGCCTTCTGGGAGTTGTGTCTTCTGGTGGTTACTGATCCCAGGGCTGACCGCCAGCCTTTCACAGAGGTGTCTTACATTAACCTGCCTACTATTGCTCTGTGTAACACAGATTCTCCTCTGCACTATGTGGACATTGCCATCCCATGCAGCAGCAAGGGAGCTCACTCAGCGGGTCTGAGGTGGCGGATGCTGGCTTGGGAAGTTCTGCACATGCGTGGCACCATCTCCTGTAAACACCTGTGGGAGGTCATGCCTAATCTCTAATTCTGCAGAGACCCTGAAGAGATTGAAAAGGAAGAGCAGGCTGTTGCTGAAAAAGCTGTGACCAAGGAGGAATTTCAGGGTGAATGGACTACTCCAGCTCCTGAGTTCACTGCTACTCAGCCTGAGGTTGCAGACTGGTCTGAAGGCATGCAAGTGCCCTCTGTGCCTGCCTATTCATTCAGCAGTTCCCTACTGAAGACTGGTGAGCTCAGTCTGCCAACACCTTGATCTTAGCCTAGTGAAACTGATTTGGGACTTCTGGTCTCCAAAACCATGAGAGAATACATTTCTGTTGTTTTAAGCCACCAAGTTTGTGGAAATTTATCACAGAGGCCACAGGAAATGAATTCAGCTACAAGCTACTGAGCTTTTACCATGTGCCAGGTACTATGCTAAGGCCTTTCTAGGCATTATCTCATTTAACCCTCACAACAGCCCAAAGAGGTAGATACAACTGTTAACTCAATTTTACAGCTAGAGTAACTGAGGTTTAGAAATGATAAATAACTTTCCCAATGTTACACATCAGTGAATGGTAGATTGAAAGAGCCACCCCAAATCTACATGGCCCTAGAGCTCACGCTCTTAGCAACTTACCCAATATTTCAATTAGAATAGCCAGTTTCACGTCTGTAATCCCAGCACTTTGGAAGGTGGAGGTGAGAGGATTGCCTGAGCCCAGGAGTTTGAGACCAGCCTGAACAACTTGGTGAGACCTTATCTCTATAATAAATCAAAAAATTAGCCGGGCGTGATGGCTTGACCCCTGAAGTTCCAGTGACTTGGAAGGCTGAGGCAGAAGGATCACCCAAGTCCAGCAGGTCGAGGCTGTGGTGGCCATGAGCATGCTACTGCTCTCCAGGCTGGGTGACAGAGTGAGACCTGACTCAAAAAAAAAAAAAAAAGAATAGCCAGTTTCATGGCCTTTGGAAAGGCTCCCTGAGAGAATGGGAAACAGGATAGGGAATTGGCTGAGTGTAAAGTAGAAAGTCAAGGCACAGAAAATACCAAGGAATGAACAAGAAACTTTCTAGACCGACAAAGCAACTACTCATTTATTCATTTGTTCATTTAAAACATATTTATTGAGTGTCTACTATGTGCTTGGCATCTGCTAGATGTTGTGGGAATAAAAATAATCAATGACTGAACTTCTTTTGGAACCTCTCTTATCTTCTCTGTCCCAGAGTAAACCACAAGCAGCTTTATTGGGCAACACTGGCCAGAGCCACTGTGCCATCTCCCTGCTGAGGGCCAGCTTGAGCTTTCTTCATTCTAATGAGCAGTCAACAGATACATGAGAAAATGCTCAGCCTCACTAGTCATCAAAAAAATGCAAATTAAAACCACACTGAGATACCACCTAACTCTGGTCAGGATGACCATCATCAATAACTTAAAAAACAACAGATGCTGAAGAGGATGCAGCAAAAAGGGAATACTTCTATGTTGTTGGTGGGAGTGTATACTAATACAACCTCTGTGGAAAAGACTTTGGCGATTCCTAAAAGATCTAAAAATCAACTTCCATATGACCCCACAATCCCACTACTGGTAATACACCCAGAGGAACTCAAATCACTCTATGAAAAAGATACCTGCACAAGAATGTTTATTGTTCACAAAAGCAAAAACATGGAACCAACCGTGCTGCACAGTGAAAGAAGACTGGATTTTTTAAAAAATGTACATATACACGATGGAATATTACACAGCCATAAAGAAGGACAAAATTATGAACTTCACAACAACCTGGATGGACTTAGAATCTATAATACTGAGTGACCTATCACAGAAACAAAGAACTGAGTACCACATGGTCTCACTTATAAGTGAACCTTGAACAGTTATTGTAATACTGTAAGAAAAGGATTGGCAGTAGTGGGAAACTGCCAGGGGAGGGTGAGGGTGGGATTGGCAGTAGTGGGAATCTGCTGGGGAGGGGCACACCTCATCAACAAGGGTGCATATATAATGAACATTTGTATACCTAGCCATGAATTGTATCCCACATCTTTAAAATAAAATTTTAAAAAACCAACCATCCAGCCAGACCCTCAATTTGTGGAAGATTTTCAGTCAAGAAGAGTCAGAATCAAGGGCGAATTTCTCTAAAGTGATTATTATCCTCTAGCATCTCCTAAATCCTGGAATGATCTTGACTTTCCTTAAGACTCCCTTCCACTGCTGGCCAGATAAATCCTGCACTGTAGAGCTCATCCAGCTTTGGAAAGGGATTTGTGAACAGAGTTTGCTTGAAAACTCTAATGCCCAATAAAAACATGGGAACCACTTAGAGGCAAGTGCTGTTTTTCACCGATTGCCCTGCAACAGTGCTTTCTGAACTCCTATACTTCACCTCTTGCTGCCTTTATCCACACATTCATTAGTTTCTGCTCATGAAACCAATCAAGTTGGAATAGATGAATACAGCTATGTGTATGCATGAGCTTGGTCCATTTCCCAGTATGGAGACTGTCTTATGATAAAACTTCCATGAATACATTGCATTGCAAAAGCAGGAACTGCATACAAATTGACCTTTTATCGTCTTAAAAGATCTTCCCTGAGGACTTTCTAAGCATAAATGCAATGGAAGAAGTCACAAAGGGAAAACATGGATAGATGTGACATAGTTGAAATTAAAAAGTTATGTGCATTAAAAAAATAGACATTACTGGTGGTTAAATAAATTGGTACCTTTCATTAAGGGCAATCTGGTATATGTACTAAACGCCTTTCAAATTTCCTTACCATGTCACCCAGGAATCCTACTGCTAAGAATTTATCCAAAGGAAACAAACTGTATGAGCACAAAGAATTTGCTATGAGGATATTTATCTCAGCTTTAATTATAATAGTGGAAGGTTGGACGCAACCCAAATGTTCTATAATAGAGAGCTGATACATTGATTTGATGGAATACAATGCAGACATTAGAAATCATGTTCTTAAAAATATTTAATGCCATAGGAAATGTTTAAGACATAATTAGGTGAAGAAAGCAGGATATAAAATGTATAGTTTTAAATACAATAAGTATATGTACTCATTACTTCAAAAAATATGTATTGAGGCTCTACTGTGTTTTGAGTACAGTGATCGACTCTAGGGATACAGCAGTGGGCCAGACAGTCTTTTTACTTATAAAGGAAGAGAGACTGCAAGGACATACACCAAAATTCATATGATTAAAAGTACCTATATCTGAGTGGGAATAAGGATGTTTTTAATATTTTTCTTGATACTTTCTATATTTTCCATAATTACATAATGCTTTCATAATCAGGGAAAAATATTTTTTAAAATTTTCAAATCAGGGCTCGTGGCTCATGCCTGTAAACCCAGCTACTCAGGAGGCTGAGGAGGAAGGATCACTTGAGGCCAGGAGTTCAAGATCAGCCTGGGCAACATAGTGAGATCCGTCTCAAAAAACAAAACAAACAAACAAACAAACAAAACTCCTTCAAACAGAGCTTTTGTTAAGCTGAATACACAAAATATCTTGTGTTTATTAACTCTTGATGATTCGGGCCATTTCCTTGACCTTCAATTTATTTTATTCTCCCAAAAATCCTGTAGGGATAAATAAAGGCAGGGATTATTACGTCCACTGTATGGATAAAGAGATTGAGGCAGAAAAAGCAAGTGTTTGTCCTGGAAAATAGAGTGGATGTGGGATAAAATCATAGTCCTAAAACCAAGTTTCAAGGCTCTTAGCTTTACCATGTTTTCCTGAAGGTGTTGGGAAGGGAAAGAGCCTCCCAAGGCTTTGATCTAAGTTCCTTTCCAGACATTTCTCCCACTCCCAAGGCCCTATTGTCTTTCCCTTTTATCCCAAGCTATTGCATGACTACTAATAAGCAAGAAAAGTTGTCAAATCATTTTACTTCTAGTCTCCCAAAAATTTAGAATTGTAGAATCACAGAAAAAAGGGATCTTGGAATCTTGGAAAGCATCTCAGCCTCCTATCCAGGTTGCAAAGATCGCCTTGAATGTGCCCATGCTCCTGATCTGCCTCTCTATCTCTCTCTGCCAGGCATAGGCACCCTTTCTTTTCCTCCCCTCCCACCTCTTTTGGGAAGCCTGCTAGATGGCTGTTTGATTGAATAAACAAATTAGACCTAATGTCTTCTGGCTGGTAATGAACTCATGCCTGAATAGCAAATACTTATCGTATTTGCATTTTAACTAGGAACTCTGAAGACACCAAACCCAAAGAAACTATAGAATTTCAGGCAGTATAGTAGGCTAGCTAGGGAGGTACCCCTGCGAAGGATCATGTTTTGACATCTCTGCTAAAGATTTTACAAAACCCAGGTAGGTTACATACTCCTAGGGAGGTGCATATGTGATCAGCCCAATCCTCAGGGAGTTGGCAATGTTGAAGGGAAGGACTGAGGATACAGGCCTACAGTGGCAGGTCCTCCTGGCCTCTGCCTGAGGATTAGCTGGAGCAGCCAAGCACAATGCCTACAGTCACTCAGGAGGCAGTAAAAGAGCCTGATGAACAGGAAAGAGAATGAGATGCTAGTGGGAAGATTTCCGATACTTCTGAGAGAAAAAACGAATCCAATTCTCATTCATTCATCTGATTCCAGCCTCCATCCCCCTTAGCTACCACGGGTCAAGGCAAATTTGAGCCCTATGTAGTCAGCTTCTTTGCCTTGGTTCTGATCTCTACTTAGGCCTGCTGCAGCTGCAACTACCTCTTAGGACCACCCTCCATCCACCAGCACAGCTGACTCCCCAGTTTGCTGGAAGGAAAAATGGAGATTTTGTTTTTGGGGTTCTGCTTTACTGCTTCCACTTCAGGGCTTGCCCTCTGAGGCATGCGACTCTCCCCTCCACCTACCCACCACCCACCCCCGTGACTTTTCCCCAAACCTAAAGCTGTTTTGGGATGCACCATTTCTGGAACCAAAGGAACTAAAACTCAGGCCAGGCTTGATTTGATGTTGGCTGCAGTGATCACCTGCCTGGCATGGTTTTCAACAGCATCGGGATAAGTTTCTCTCTAGAACTCTATTCTTCAATTACTTGTCACAGCAAGAATAACAATAAGTCATTAATATTGATGAATAATCAAATATGTGCCACGTGCTGTGCTAAGCAGTTTACATGAAGAAATCATTTAATCCTCAAAAAAACCTATGTAATAGGCACACTATTATTCTCATTGTACATTTTTCCAATTCAAGATGGTAGACTGAGCACAAGCATTTAAGTCCTCTCCCTCTAGAGACCTCATTAAAATAATAGCACAGACATTTTAAAATGCATAAATCCACTACAACAAAGGGAACAGGAGGAAGGCCGTCAGTAGCTGAGAAATTTAAATAAATTTCTGAAGTCAGAAAGCATCTGAGCATTGCTAACTGATGAAGCCGAGTGAAGCAAACAATCAGTTGAAACTGTGTGGAAGGGCTGCAGCTAGAGAGGCAGCCAGCCTACCTTGCAAACTTTAGCAAGACTGCAAGTACGACAGATCTAAGAGTGAGAAGTGGGGCTGACAACAGGGCACTTAACTAAAGGTCTATATGAAGAAGAGTTGACCTCCAATCCCTACATGAAGAGGACCTAGAAGCCAAATATTTACCTGCCAGTCTAAAAACAAAGGGTTTCTGCATTGCAGAAGTTGAACAAGGTGTCTAAAGAGAATGAGGGCAGCTAGTCAGATGTTGGTGCCTCAGAGTTAGACCTTTTGTAGTTTGGTATTTGTACCCATGCCCCATTCTCTGCAAAAGATGAACAAACAGTTGCTCTCCCATTATTTTTAAGCAAAATCTGCCCATTGCCAAGGTTTGCTCACATACACCTAGCTTCTGTTCAGATTCTCTATAGCCTCATTTTAAGAGATGAACAGGAAACAAAAGAACATTAAACATATGAGGAAAGGCTGGAAATTTAAAGATAAATCACAAGATAAATGAAACAGGCAGAATTAGCTCAGGGAACTAAAGGTACTTTTTTTTTTTTGAGTTGGAGTCTCACTCTGTCGCCCAGACTGGAGTGCAGTGGCCGCTCCCAGCCACCGCAGCCTCGACCTGCTGGGCTCCAGTGATCCTCCCGCCTCAGCCTTCCAAGTAGCTGGAACTACATGTGCGCCCTACCACGCCCGGCTAATTTTTAATTTATTGTAGAGATGAGGTCTTGCCAAGTTGCCCAGGCGGGTCTCGAATCCACTGGCTCAGGCAATCCACTCACCTCAGCCTCCCAAAGCCCGGGATTTCAGGCTGAGCCACCGAGCCCGGCAAAAGGTAGCTTTAAATAAAACTCCAAGCAGTATCCACAGAGAAATTTTAGAACATATTATAATACATCTGTAAAAGAAGAATAGAAATCTATAAAAAATAAAAACAAAGAATACAATTGAGCTCCTTGCAAGACTGTTCAATGTAAACCTGTTCATAACTTTGATGCTTGGACCAAGTGAAGCTATTACTTATTGGAAATAATTTTTTTTAAATGATGAGCTTTTGTAAATAAAAGTATGAATGACAAATAAGATGTCATCAAAGGTATATTGATTTTCTATTGCTGCGTAACAAATTACCACAGGCTTAGTGGTTTAAAACAACTCACACTAATTATCTCACAATTTCTGCAGGTCAGAAGTCCAAGCACAACATAGCAGGGGGTCCCTGCTTAGAGTCTCATAAGTCTGCAATGAAGGTGTCCCTGAGATGCGTTCTCTCCTGAACTTCGGGGCCCTTTTCCAAACTCATTCAGGTTGTTGACAGAATTCAGTTCCTTAAAATTGTATGAATGATACCCTCAGCAACTAGAGGTGTCACTCTCTGTAAGCAATTCACAACACAGGTGTTTTTCTTTCTTTCTTTCTTTCTTCTTCCTCGTCTTTTTTTTTTTTTTTTTAGTCAGGGTATCACTTTGTGGCTTAGGCTGGAGTGCAGTTGCATGATCATGGCTCACCACAGCTTCAACCTCCTTGGCTCAGGCAATCCTTCTGCCTCAGTCTCCCAAGTAGCTGGGACTACAGGCATGTGTCACCACA